>JAFBJS010002553.1:53571-93583 GCA_016785265.1 Paraplagusia blochii | reverse complement strand
ATACATATACATATACATATACAGTGGTGGCCCAGCGCTCAACCAACTCTACCCTCGACCGAATTCAGCTTTTGAACGGCCAGCACCGAGCCAAGTCAAACCGAGAGGGCATTCGGCCAGCCGCACGTCAAGCCAAACCGCGTGCGTTCTTTCTCGTTCAGAATTCAACACAAACAGACCTACGACTAGCGCAGCTTTTTATTGAATTACTTCTTATGGGAAAAATTCTTATGGGAAAATTTATTTCAGACCTCGTCCAAATCAGACCTCGACCACCAGCCTGGAATGGATTAAAATCGAAAGCTGAGGCACCACTGTTTATATATATATATATATAAATATATATATATATATACATACATATATACATACATATATATACCTACATACATATATATATACATACATATATATATATGTAAAATGATTGATTGATTGATTGATTCTTTACTTTAAGGATATTAGAAGCAACAAGCCTTTACTTTACTGTTAAATCTAAAACAATATTATATCGGTCAATAATTATGCAGGTTAAAAGACTGCCCTAAAATGAAGATTTTTTTTTAAAGCCCATAAAGAAAAATGGTATAAACCAGAAAATAAAGACATACACCAGAAGTGACAAACTGCAATGAGAGGAGCCCTTAATTCATTAAAATAATCTCAGAGCGTCTTGATGTCAGTTTGAGCTGTGACACACATCAAGAAGCAGTTCAGAGAGAGGCCCAATAAAAGCAACACTGACTTAACAGGCAATTGTGTCTGTCCTGCTGCAAGCCCACTCTTAGTCATGGACAGTGAGTTTATTGGGTGGATCAGTGTCAGAAACACACACGTACACACATACAGGCGTGCACTTTAATAAGCCAACACTTTAATTTAGGCCCCGTCACTACAATGAGGCTTCCAACGTCAGACAGCAAATTGTTCTTGTTCAATGAAAAAAAAAAAAAAAAAAGACAACATCCTGTCTCCTTGTCTGGACAGAAAGACTGTCGAACAAAACAAAAGAAGGAGGGGGCGAAGAGAGAGAGACGGAGGGAGGGAGGATGAGGAGAGGGGAGGGCAGGGGAGGGGTTCCGATGAGTGTTCAGCCATGTGTGTATGTTCATGTAGGCATGGATTTATATGTGGACAGGAAGGTCATGTCAGAAACCACCACTTGCACACCTGGTGTTTCATGGTACACATGTGCTTCACCGTGATGTGGAGATGATTAAGACCATGAGCCAGATGTAGAAGGAGTACTTCAAGCTGTGGAGTAGTGTGTCGCTGTGTGTTTATGTGAGTAGGGGGAGGCGAGGGTGGCGTTCACTGTCTCTAAAGCCTCTTGAATATGCTCAGTTAAATAAGCCAATTGTTCTTTAAAAGCTTAATCAAACCCTAATTAGCATAGCTGTAATTGCACACGCCTCGTGGCTGTGGCCCATTGACATGGATTCCCATGTTAATTATTGTAATTGCCTAGCTAATGCTATAAATACTTCAAAGTTATGCAAATTGTGATGATGAATAATCCACCGAGTGTTTAAATTGCCTGTCATCCCTAAAGTACACACACATAGCCTGCCAACCAGGCACCCACCCACACACACACACACACACACATACAACAGAGACACGCTGATTGTAAAGTGCTGGATGTGTTTTTTTTTTTTTTACGAAATTTGACGTCAACACTCAATTGATTTTGTCTATATATTCATGTCAGCATAATGCCCCAAAAAACTGTTAATTTACAATAGTTAAACTTTAATTTGAAAAAAAAAAAAAAACTTCACTGCAAAACAAAAATCTACACTCTAACAGAAAAGAGTTATAATCAAAACTAAATATTGGAAGTCTTGTAAATAATATCTGATGTTTATGTCTGCACCACGGAGAAAGATGAGAGGGTTATTTTTATAAAAAGATGCACTTTATTTCAAATAATAAAAAAAAGATATGTTAATTCAACAACAAAAACTTTGCTGTAACTGACAAGAATTATAGCCAAAACCCAAATATTGGAAATTTTGTAAATCATATTTGATGTTAGTTTTCCATGGAAATCTATATCTAATTGATTATTAATCTATAATTAATAATTAAAATAAAAAATACAACTAACAGAGTTGAGGTTATTGTTCAATATTTTTTTCACCCACTGTCCACCACAACTATAAACAATAGCATTTGTCTATAAAGTAGTTATTAGTACACCTCTACATAACATAATATTGTATCCTTGTTAACATAAAGAAAACAAAAAGAAAGAGATATAGTTCAACTTACAAGGATGTGCAATTACATTTTATTGTAGTACGGCGGAAAAAAAACATGTTTCCCAGGGTCACACGCGCCCCTTCAGCGGGGCCCGCCCCACACTTTGAGAAGCACTGACTTAGACTGTAAATTTCAAGTTGATAAGGATATTCATTTGTGACAGCTCCACTCAGATTTAGATTTTTGTGGCACTTCAGGGTGTAGTCGCTGGAATTGTTCTGCGCAGCTGTACCAAGAATGAACTTGTCTTTGGTGTTTTCGGTAGAAATAAATCTCCTAGATGTGATAAAAATGCAATCCAAATATCAAAGCATACCTGATACATGAAGCAAAACCGTAAGAAAAACGTGTCTAGAAATTTGCTTTTTCAGACAGAAATGTCCAAAGTTGGTAAAAAAAAAAAAAAGAAAAGCCTAGACAAGTCAAAATTGAAAAAAATGAATACTTCTGTGCCTGGCTTCTCCTCCTCTATAAATCTTGTTTGAAAAAAAAAATCTAAATGTTGTTGTGAGGTCAGTTTGTTTAACAGTGGTTAAAGTCGGTATATGACAGATTTTTTGACGGTTTTTCTGTCAAAGTTCAGGCCCCAATAAAACACAGCACCCACAACATGGAGCCAACGCTAATAAACAATGGAACTATTTTGGGAGGTGCTGGGTTGTATCAGGGGTGTGGTGAGGCCCTACTACTGTACACTGAACAGAGAACCAGGCCCTGTTTTACTGCTGTCTATACTGAAGTGGTACAGTAGGCAATTATAAGAAAACATTCACAGATATATATATATATATATATATATATATATCGTTTCACAGTTGCAGTTCCAACCTCTCTTCTCAAACATAAATTCAACATTGTAGCTCCTTAGCCACCCAGGTCATTCATCCAACAATAGCTACAACAGGGCAACTGGATGTGGTAGGTCATCTTATCCAAGAGAGTTCTTCAGTCTCCAGATGTTTAGAAGAAGCCTCTTGGTTGATGATGAAAATGAAAATGACTTAAAGAAACCTCCTGCCTACTTGCAATCAATGTAACTGTTTTTTAAGGAAGGAAGAAAAGCAAACTTATTGTCATTGAGACATTGTGATCCACACAACTGCACACAATGAAACAGGACCTCTGTATTTAACCCATCACCAAAGTGAACAGTGGACAGCTTCTAGCACCCGGGGAGCTGTGAGTGGGGACGGTGCCATGCTCAGTGCTAACCTGGCAGCTGGTGAATTCAAACCCGTAACTTTTTGGTTTATGAACCTAGAGCTTATGTAAAGAGCACTGTGTGGTCTTCTTGTCTATACATTTATATTGGTAGGAAATTAAATTAAAAAAAAAAAAAAAACAAGTTATAAACTTTTTGCCATGATAAAAACAATTGGTACTAAAATTGGGTGCTGCTTACGTGCCAAGTGACTTTTCTAGCTAAAATGTCTGGATTTTGGTGCAATATCTATAAAAGTGTATTGATGCTAATTTCCAGCAACTATCCTTTCAGTGTTCTCATGGTAAAATATGGTCAAATGTGTTTGGTCATTGCGTCAGGAAGATAATGGATGATTAGAAAGCCCTTGTGTCGTCACGTTAGAATAGCTCATAGCTACATTACATGACTGCAATGCAGTAATCGCTGTAAATGGAAAACTATCTGATGAAGCAAAGTTGGATGGAAAAAATACAAAACATTATTTTGAATATTGTCAATGTTTTGTATATATTTCTATTCATATCACAACTCATAGTGGTAAATAAAAGTGTGTGAGAAACACAAAAATGTCCAGATGACAAAATCTGAATGGTAGTGCATCTTAAAGGCTAAAATTCTTAATTATTTTAAGAATAGCCAACACGCCATCTGTAGAGAAAAAGTGAGCAATGTAGAAAAAAGACATTAAAGAGATATATTTACAATACAAACCACACTTTGGAGAGGTTTTGCGGATCAGATCACAAAGCTGCATGGGCCATGTGTGGCCCCCGGGCCTTAGTTTGTCCATGCCTGTTATAGATCATACTCAACCCGAAATTCTGTGTCGACTAATTCACTAGAGTTCACAAGGTACAAAAGAGAACACACATGCACACACGCGCACACACACAGCAATATTAACCAACATCCCTCCACCCACGCGCAATCAAACTGTGGGATCAAAGTGTTAAATCATAAAGATGAAAAGCTCTCAAAGAGTCTAACACTTCAAGCCGGCTGGTGGTTGTATTAGTACAAAGAATTAATGAGGGCACACAAATACACTCTGCCCTTTTACTAACATTGTCACTCACTCACACACACACACTCCACGGCAGAGACGCAGCATGTCAGACCATTCTATGGACTAATTACCCCTGGTTCATCTCTCTCATCTCTGTGCCTCGCTCACTCACACAAACACACACATCAATGAAGGTGCTGTAATCCCATGCTAATACTCCCGGGAGTCAAATCAATGTGACCCCACAGTCTTTGTGCATAAAGCAATGTAATAATGAGGCTGATGGTGGGATGTGTGCATACAGGCACGCACAAACACACACACACATACACAGGTTTGAAATAAAGGTTGGTCTTTTTAAGTGAAGGTGAGTGAGTCAGAAAATTTAGCACCTCCAGTATATGAAGGGGGATTTGGGAAATATTAAAGGTACGCACACTGCACACTGTCTCCGGACATTAAGTCGAGAGTCACAGCTTTGACACGAGCAGCAGCTCAACTGAGTAAAGTTATATCTTTAAGTTTGTTTCCAGAGCCCAGTGGACCAAGGACTTCTGCATCAAAATTGCTGACCACAAAGTTTTGATTATAAATTACCCCATATTTCAGTGTAATCAGCGTTGGCTTGTTTTAATTTATTCCAGCATATGTACAGTATAAACCACTGTTTAGAATCCATCCACTGTAGAAGACTGTTGGGAGAATCCCCCTGTATTGGTAATGCAAGTAAAACCATGTAAGTAAAACCCTTTGACTCATGGGCCTTTTAGGTCCTACAATTTTACATTGGGGCAACAGTAGAAGCAAATTGATGGTGCATTTGTGATATCTAAACAAAGGGCCTGCAAAAATCATTCATAAACGCTAAAACGCTTAAATAACACAGCCATCTGTATGCAATTTATTGGGGAAAGTCAACTATTTTAGGGAAAATACAAAGTGTAATGACAATAAAAATTAATAGCGCATTTTTTTAAAAAGTTTGGCAAGCTGGATTAAACAGCCAGACGGATCACTAGGACTTTGAACCGGTTCCAGGCATTTAATGAATACTAGAAACTTGTGCCATTTTGTTTGGTACAGAAACAAAAGAAAGAAACAATATAAATGTATTTGTTACGTTATAGAAATGCTTATTTGAAAACAATGGTAACCGGTTGATACAGGTTTGATTTGGTTCTTTAAAAATGCTGTGAAGACTACAATGACCTGATGACGTTTACTTCCTGTGACGTTCACTGACTGAATGGTGAGAGTGGGGGGACAATCGGACTATACAGTAGAGACAATCAGGGTTGGACAGAAAAGTTGATATACTCTACCCACCTTGCACAAAACAGAACTTAAACTCTTGCATTATTCACATTAATTTAAAGAAAAGAAAAAACCAACAACTAACTCTATATATTTTTTTTCATGTTACTGAAAACGCCCTTTTTTACCTAACATCTCTGGATGCCAAAAATGGAGTACTGTCTCTCTTACTTTTATTATGTGGTGTTCTGCGGCCTCATCTATTCACAATATAAATTAACATATACTTCAGTGACTACTGACAGTGAATTTCAGAATCCCAAAAAAAAACCACACAGGAATCATGCACAATGTAACATAAAGATAATGGAGAAGAAATTGCATATGAAATTATCACGTACTTACATGTAATTTATGTGCAATGACATATATGTCTATAAAAAATCTACATACAAGAGAAAAAGTAATCTATCACCATTTCAAATGAAAAGCACGGGCCTTCCAATTATAAAAGCTCAATTTTCTTTTCGCCATAACCGTACAGGCATTCATTCAGCTGCGCCAAGAGTAGTTAAGCACATTTACATAATGTTCACTGCTGTCACGATTGGACTACTTGATCAGACCTGTTCACATTAGCTGGTGGAAATGGACACAGCTACTGCTTTAACATGTGAAACAACTACGGATGTAAATTATCAATAAATAAATTAATAAATAAATAATGGACATTGGTTGACTAAACAAAAAAAAACTCACCCTACATACAAACTGGCACACCCTCAGAATGATGCTGTTGGTAAATAATCATCTAGTTTAATCCGGATTATTACATTCATTAAAATGTGCAAACAAAGACTTGTGTAATAATCATACAAATATTTTTTTCTAAACTCTTATATAGATGTACATAGAGATAACATACATGTGTGTGTTTATCTATGTCTCTCTCTCGCTCTCTCTCTCTCTATATATGCATATATACATGCACATATACACATAGAGAATATTTTGTGATCACTATTTTTAGGAATGTTATTGACAGATTCACAATTAATCATAATAAATTGTAATAAATCATGGACTGTAATGATATTGGAGATTTTGTGATTTATTTAACTGTAAGTTAACGCTAACAGGGCTTCATTTGCACAACCAAAACAAATGCCTTCATGTAATCTATTTTTCCCTTTTTTTTTTTTTTTACAATCACCACCATTTTGTTCAGAGAGAAAATTGAGCTCTGGTTCATCCTGCCAAGAATATAAATCCACATTCAAACTACATGACTGTGAAGTGGTTTTTATGCTCCAATCATTCTTGTAACTTTGCTGAACTATTCTCTCCCTGTCCTGTGTTTGCTGATGTCTGAGGACGTCTTCCAAAAGTCTTTCAGTTTGTCTCCTTGCAGAGATTCGCATAAAATACTCACCACCATTTTGGAACATGAGACTTCTTTTGAATTGGCTGTGATGAAAATTCAGGGGTGTGATCTGGAATTCTGACAAGAATCTTTTAACAACCAAATCTTGACTCTCTTACCAGTTGCATTTGAGTTTATAAAAAAAAGAACATTTATTTTAATTGTGGCTGTCTGTGATGCTATTCCGGGTACTCTGCTATTTTCATGTTTGAGTGGAGTTGGACAATATGATTTGCTAAAGTGGAGGCTAGAATTACAAATATAGAGAATGATAAGCACATAAAGTCAAAGGAGTTTTCACTGGGTCTCAACCCTCATGTGGGTCGCAAGAAATTCCTTTTGGGGTGGTCACGCATCATTGTCCTGAAGAGTTCACAATTATTTTTTCTATTGATCAGATATCAATAATTTGCAAATAATGTCTATTGACTGGGGTTGGGAAGGTTTATGACCTAAAATATGGGTCCCCAGAAAAGAACAAAAAAAAAGTTTGGGAAACACTGATCAATTGCCACCAAGGGTGGCAGTGCCCTGACCGGAGAGTATTCCGCACATTAAACCTAGATAACTGCTTACTATTTTTCTTATCTTCACGAAAGTTGTCGACAATGATCAAATGGTGATAAAGTATTGGTCACAGTGTTTGTATTAGAGACAATAAAGACAAAGGATAGAGACGCGCCGTATCCAATACACACAATCATGTACATTTGGCCATCAGCCATTACCGACCCATACACTCATTCACACACACACACACACACACACACACACAAAGTGACACAGTCCACACGGACAGCTCCCAGGAGAGTGCCACTACAACTTCCACCACTTTATTATTGGTCAATTTGGAGGCTTCTTTCACAGGGGTGACATGGCTTAGGAGATGTCACAGCCCGACCAATCAATACCACTCTGAAAGCTCAGGACCCACAACCAGTGTGTGCATGCGTATGTGTGTGAGAGAGAGAGAAGAGTGTGTGTGTGTGTGTGTGTGTGACTTGCTGAAAGCTGTAGCAGCTGTGGCTGGACTCTACCCTTCTGACCTGTTTACTGGACAGTAATTACATGGGAAGAGACGTCTATCCAGCTCCTGCTGACCAGCTCGACTAATGAAGTAAAACACAGACAGATAGGCGAAGATGGAGGCAGACAGGAGCACAGGACAGGACGGACAGAGACAGATATATACACACACAGCTAATGAGACAGATATATAGACACATACAGATTGACGGCTCGTGTGTCTCAGACACATGTTTATCAAGATATAACTTTTTTTGTTTTTGGTTTTAAAGATATACAGAGTGTCCCAAACAAAATGGATACACACTTTAGCAGCTAATGCCTGAATTATTTTAGTATTTCAGTAGAATTTGAAGATTAAATTTTTCATGTTTTCAAGAGTCAGATTCCTTGATGAGATTTTGCCTGTAGTGGCATGATGTTTAAAGCCACTGAGAGGATAAGAATGGGTATGGGTGTTAGACACACTTTGCAAATGACTAAAAAGGGAAAATGAAAAAAAAGAAATCACTGAGAATATAACAGAGAAAATTATTATTAAAACAAATAAAATGTCTCTATAAATGGAAATAATCCCAATGTTCAAAGAATATAGTAGTCAACAAAAATATATAGCAACCCACGCTCACCGCCTGGTTTCCTCTCTTCAAACAAAAAGAGAGCAACAGGTGCTGGATCTGACTTATATTGAGGTCATGTGATCCACTACCAATACCCAATAGTTACAAAATAAATAAGCAAGATCACAGAAAAGAAAAATCACATTCATGGCTACTGGACTTAAAGGAGGAATTTTGTTGAAGACCCTCCGCCATTCATCAGAACTCGCGACTACTGTAGATGTTTTTTTTTTTTTATTTATGGGAATACAACAAAGACAGGGTCTTAAACACTGAACACTGAACTGAGAGCAGCTATTGAACCAAGAGAACCACTATGTGATTCCAGTTCAATCTATGAATTAGCTTGCGATCAGTTTGGGAACAAGTGCTGACATTTCAAAGCACAATCTTTGTAAAATACATTTTATTTTACAAAATTGAATTTATTCTTATAAATATCGCCTTAGAAATTCTTAGAAAGTGTGTTTACATTTTTTTCACCCTGTACATGCATGTTGGTCAGGGGCACATGTGTGTGTGTGTGTGAATTAGTGTTCACATACATCCTAGACATACCCATGTTGTGCATTGTTTTGCCATTGCCTGTGGCAGAAAAGACCTGAGTAGTGGATGAACAAGCCTCACAGCGTGTAAGCAATCCCCCGCGCGAGTTTGCTCGACAAACCTATTGATTCTATGGATTTCCACCCAAAGTTGTGATAATGATACATCATGGGTAGATTTGGCAGGATGCGCTGCTGGGGGACGAGATGGCAAAGCAATTTACAGCTGTAAAGAGTAAAGGTGGGGAGGAGAGAGGCTTTCATATCTAATATCCGCAACAAAAAAACAAAAAGAAAAAAAAAAAAAACAAGGAATATACAGCCCCTCAATCTCTTTGTTCATCCTCCTATCCTTCACTCCTTGGGTATCTCGTTTCCTAGTGTGTAGATATGGATGTATGAATTTGTTACAGATGGATCTGGCACAATGGATTGGCTTTGGTGCTTAGTTAAGGATAAGGGGGGAGCAGCCATCATAAACTCCGCTGTGTTTAGTCCGTGAGCAGCAACAGCGAGGCTCATATATAAAACCCAATGTACGTATATGTGCTGCGCTTTTCTTTTTCATACACCGGGGCAACTAATCGCACCGGGAGAATCCAGAGGTGGTTTGTAATATTAAAACTATCTTTCACATTCTGGCTGAAGGTGTTTTAAATAAATGTATGTGCACTTCTGCTCGGACTGTGTTGTTGTGCATCAGATGTAAGATTTAACAGTACATAATTGTTTTGAGTTTCTGATTCCAAGGTGATGCAACACGTTCATTGAAGCAAAGCTCAGTCCTCTAGGACACCAAGACTAAAGTTTCTACGTATCACACTATGTGAGCTGAAACTTAAAGGTCTGTGTTGTACATCATGCTTTTCCTGTTCCTTTTTTTTTTTTTTTTTCATTCAGTCCCAGGAGATGCGGCATACTGGGCAGGTTATTTGGAGTTCATTATGTCATTCTTGGAAAAAGAATGCAACAGCAGGGCACGCAATTCCCGTGAGTGAAAGTATTTTTAATTCAATATTTTTAAAGCCACCACACCAGGAGCAGTGGCCGCCACCTGAGTCACCATCACTCCATAACCAAACTTCTCACAGCGGCTCACCTGCCGAGGAACAATGTGTTGTTGTCAGTCTAGAGTCTGTCTCTTATACACATCTAGATGTGTATAAGAGACAGGGACCACAGCATGGGGCTGCCAGCGAAAATTAATTCCACCTCTGACCACACCCCCAACCTGACACACAATATCTCACCGGAGGTTCAGGTTGATTTGTGCATGCACAACACTAAAATAAAGTGCAAGAGGTGACTATAAGGGGGTCTGATTTACAGATATTGCAACTGTTCTCCAACGTGAACATTTAAACATCAGTACCTCAAATATCAACCTACAGTTAGTTGCTTTAAATCGTCAGCAGGACCTAAAGTCTCAACTGTCAAGAAGCGATATTAAGCAATTTATGGTGTAAGATAATGTCAACCACCCAGGAACGCACCGATGCACCATCACATTAACCTGAGAGGAGTTTGTGCTGCTCCGGCGGCAGCACGTACCCTGTTAAAATGTGTAAGTTTTGAATGGAACACTTGACACCACAGCATTAGCTCGCCTCTCCAGCAGTATTGATTTACAACATCAATATAGGCTGGCTCCTTCTTAATACATTTAAACTCTAAAAACAGCAATGTGTCACAGCTACTTGACTGTGATTCTTCAAAATAAACATCATGTTGTAAGAAAACTAAAAAAATAAATAAATAAATAATAAAAAAAAACGATGCATTGGGAAGCCATGGTTTGCTCCTGTTCTCCTTTGCTGCTAGGTGACCTTTTGGTAAGTTGTACCTAAGTGACATTCGTCCTCCTGTCACAGGACGCACTCTGTCTTTGTTTGGGTTGTGACTATTCAAATTCCTCTTCTTCATGCTTCACACAATCATTGAACCAGGAGCTGCTCTGTCTGCCGCGGCCTTTAAGGTGCTTATGTGTGGACTGAGGTAGCAAATGATCAAGATTCATTGCTGTTCATTTGTCTCCACAAAACTGGAGTGAAAGCACTTCAGCCGCAGCCAGATTTGTTTCAGGGTTCAGTAATTGTCTGATGAAGATGTAGGGTGGGCGGCGTATGGCGATTTGGAAATTCAGACCCGTTTCACATACGGTGCGTACCGTGAGGCTGGAAATACCATTGAGTGCTACATGTACGAGTGGGATTTTAAAACAAGCCGGGTTTTGCACAAGTAATGACGGTGTTTGCGCATCAGAGAGTACGTGTTGTTTTTGGGGCAAGTTGAAAATGTGTCATTTTGTTAACAAACTGGACACAGAATGGTCTCTTTGGCTTCCTCTCTATCTGCGTGATTAAGATGCTTAATTTAGTAATAAATGAGTCAGACAAAACACAAGGCAACACCTCGAGTGCTGGCTGCAACTACATAAGCATAGTTATGGCCCCAGTTTTGCGATAAGATCTGCTAATTGTTCCCCTTTCAGTTGCTAGTGGGTTGTAACCGCGCAGGCATCAACAGACTGGAGTCTCTCAGCTGCCAGCCTGCCATCAGCGGCTTTTGTGCCTGTGCTGCCACTTGACATCTCCATTCACTGTGTGTGATGATGTAAATAATTACACTCAATTAGCACTTTAATTAACAAGGCTGAAACAAAAGGCCAAGTCCCTGGGCGCAGCTCTTCCACGCATTTTCCTCCTCTGAACATGGCTCCTGCTCCTCTTTCTCTCCCCCTCTCTCTCTGCACATCAGGGAAAACAAAACATGTCATCTTTTGACAATGTGCCATCTGTCCTGGAGCCAGCAGATAGGCTTAGACACACGTAGGCACAGATACAGCCCCTCAGAGCCTGTAAGACATTCAGGAACACTAATCAGGTCCTTAAGCGGACATAATTACAGCTTGCTATGTTAATTACCTAACAATTAGCAGCCATCTCGTCCAAGGGGCAATCAATGAATTAGCTTGCGATTCCTGTAATGAGTTGCGCGTCGAGCCCTCCTATCCACGCTCTCCTCCCTTCGCCCACTTATGCTCTGACACTTCTCCGTGCCACTGATGCCCACGTGAATGTATTCGCATTCCACACACACACACACACACACATCCGTTACGTGCAACATTACATAACGGAGATGTCAGAGGAAATAGAAATAACTTCACACTTTGCCCAATTAGCTTGTTTTATGTCCCGAGGTGGATCTAAAACCGTTTTGCACCTCCTGTAAGCAAAGTGGTCAAGAATTTAATTTCTACCTCTTGATAGACGAACCCACAGCCTGAGGGCGGCAGCTTAAAATTAATCTAGACCTGAATGAGGGATAGAAATTCCTAAAAGAAAAATAATCATAATAGAGGAAATTGAACAAACTGGACGGCTTGTATTGTTCTATGTCTTTGTAATTCCCGGTAGTTATTAAATGAATAATGGGACATTTTTGCCGCACTGATACCAAATATGAATCTTAATGCCAATTTTGATTGGAAACAAATTGGTGAAGCAGGTGCAGTCCTGGGACTAATGATCAATAAAAAAAACTCATATTTCATCATTTTTTGCAGACCAAAAAAAAAAAAAAGCCATCAGTATGAAAAATGCGCACCCTTTAGCAGAGAAATCATCCATCACTTCTCTTATTGAATTTCTCATATTAAAACTCCAATATGGAAGCCATATAGGCTGCTAACACAATCAGATTGAAAAATTGAGAAGAATTCACCTCCTGCCAATAAATGTATATCACGAATTAGTCCAATTGGATGGTTGCTTCCTCTGAATTATATAGAAGGAAAAAAAAGAGAAAATCTGTTGACCTCCAAGAAGATCCTTGTAATTTGCCTTGTTGCGTTTCCCCTTTTGTGCCTTCTTCTTGTTGCATTTCTTTAGCTGCACGTCAACAAAAAACATTCACAAACACAGCCGAGGCCCATGCATTCAGACCGAGCGCACTTTTATTAAACCCCTGCATTATTTGAAGTGTGTAATTGAATTCTAGGATTTTTTTTTTTTTCCCCTCGCTTGAATGGAAATTTGTATTCTTCTCATTACTCAACATATTGCTGCAGATATTATTGTGGATATTAGAGTGGTGCAGATTGGCCTTTAGCTTCTTTTATTACTGAAATCCTGAGGTTAGCCACATACGTTAGTAATTCATTCATCCTGATCGCCTTGTGTTATATTTATACATCAGAGCCATACGACTCAGCTAACCTGCTGTGTTATGTAGCAGCTGGTGATACGTGCGACGGCTGGAAATCAAAGACCCTTCATGGCACACATCAATTAATGCACCACCTGCCACGTCAAGGTAAAATACAATTATGCCACCATCCAAAATGGAGTCGCAGTCCTCTCCTCCTTTTTGTCACTTTTTCCAGCATCGCACCATTACAGACCACAGTGGCCATGCTAGTCCTAGCCACAGACAGCTCTCTAATAGGCCCAGCTGTCTCCTTCTTAATTTGCTGAAATTGCAAAATCAATAGGTGTAGTCGTAGCCAACCGCTCCATGTTTTAGTGGGAAAAGATAAAGTCTATGGGAAGGCAATCTTCACTTTCAATTTGCTCCGTGTTCAGCATCGAGGCCGAAGTGCTTATCACTCTACTTAAAGAGACCGTATGCCTGTGTCATGTTGTCCAGTGCTGGTGGACAGGCAGTGGATCAGGGAGTCTAGTATCAGTATGAAGGAGGGAGGAGGGGCAAACAAATAGTATCAGCAGTATTTTAGAATATGTTGGGGTTTATTTTCTTTTCCAACCTCTCTTTTCTAGTGAGAATAAAAACCGTCTGTGCTCTTGTTTCATACATTGTGTAAGAAGATTTTGGATTTGCGGAATAAACTGCTTTTGTGTCTCACCTACAACCAGGGCTTTTTGGATTTGAAAACTTTAATGCCTAGTATCTCAAGACTTTTCTGAACTCAGGAGGGGAGCCTCTAATTCTGAGCTCACCAGGATTATATGACATGTTGGCTAAATCCTTTACTGTAGGATCTGTATGCTGTCATGGAATTGTACTTTTTCCTTCAGAATGCAATGTGGGAAACTCAAAGAGGCAGTAACAAAGGATACATCTGGGCTGCTGTACAAAGGCCTTTCCTGCATTTCCTCCTGCATACATGACATTAACATAGACGCGTTGGAATACTTTTTGCTTGTGTGCATAGATGTTCTATATTCAGAAAATACATGCTCTAAGCAGCTCTTGTCAACCGGATCTTTTGTCTCAGCGAGCCTGTTTGTCCTCGCCTAATCTCCCCTTGATGCTGCCTTTACCCATAATCCTTTCTTTCATTAACTGCCCTCCTTGTACAGCGCCACCTTTATTGCAGTCTTTCACTTTCTAATTGCAGAGAGACAAGAGCAGGGGGAGGTGAGTGTGTGCTGTTTGTGCTGTCTAGGTGGGTGGTGGGCGCATTCAGAGCATCAGCATAGGAAGTTATGTTTGAGAAGGCCACAGTCGAGGGGGAAAGGAAGAATGGATGGGGCGTGGGTGGGGTCGGCTTTGTGGTTGATTGCAGAAATAATTTCACATGTTGAAAAGAGCTTAAAGGGGGAAAAAAATATAATCTGGATATTAAGAACGTTATGTGTCCGAGTTAAAGAGGTCAGCACCACGGCTGCTCTGGGCAGGAAATCCAGAGAAATTAGAAACAGGATTTTGATGATGAAGATGAAAGAGGAGAGGAGGAGGGAGGGAGGGCGAGGGAGATGAAGAGAGCAGTTAATGTGTGTTATTGTGGCACCGAATTCTAAATCCCTAATTACTTTGTCGACTTCAAAATATTTCTCAAATCATCCTACATCCCAACGCGAGCAGCAGATTTAAGTTGAAGAGAGGAGGAGAGAGCCAAGATGAAGTAGCTACAAGAAAGGAGAGTAGGGGGGAGTGGAAGGGAAATGTTTCCAAAACATCCCTTTGGTGGGTTGCATTTTAAAAATGTTGTTTTTGTGTTGTTAGCACTAAGTGAAAAGGCGGAGGGATGGAGGGAGGGACAGAGGGGGAGGTGGAAAAAAAAAAGAGGGGAGGCCGAGGGGAGAGGTTCAAATTTGAAAACAGTGGTACTGATGCATATTTATGGCCGTGTGTCATAAATGCACTTTATGATAAAGCAAATAATTCACACGGAGCATCGCAGACATCACTTTAACATATTCTATAAGCAGAGTTAAAGACCGCCTTGTTTGCCGCTTCCTATTTCACAATAACCCCTCCAACAATAGCTTTTCTCCATGTACTCTGCCCCCCTTCCTCCCTGCTTGCCTCCCTCCCTCTTTTTTCTCTCCCTCTCTCCCTCCTTCACCATCTCCTGCGCCACGAGGCCGTATACTTGGTTACACACTGGCCCCTATTGGCAGCTCCACCACTCTGGACGCATACAGTCATGCATACAAATAACAGGATTACATTTCAAGAGATTTTATTTCTTTTCATTCATTCATTCGTTCGAGTTGTGAATTGCTTTCCTGTGTCAAATTATGTCATTTTAATAAAACGTGTGTTTTAAATATTTAATTTCAATTCAGGAATATAAAAAAACATGTACTAAATGTCAACGTAATTGCAAGAATAACATTTTTTATTCCTTTATTTAGAGCATTGACGGCTGCATTTTTGTATTTGTTTGACTTACATGAATTTAAAATCTTTTTAAACGATGGAATCGTACTCATATTGATTTTTTCCTCTCATTTTCTCTTTTTTGTGCCCAGACATAAATATTTGTTCAAGTCTGACAGAATGAACATCACTGTCAGAAACATGGAAATCGATCTCAACACTAATATCCCTTAATTAATGTTTGCAGTTCTCTTTTTCCAGGGAGGAACAGTGCGCGAGTAAATTTCTGCAGTTAAATACATGATTACACTTAAGCCCTTGTAGTTAGGTGTGCCCAATTTCCAGAGCAGAAAGACAAGGTCACACAGTTGAGTCAGAAATGTTCAGACATGGTGGATGGAGGGGTGAAGGATGAAGAATTGAAGACCCTATCACTATGTGGCAGGACCACATTTCCGAGACTTTCAGAAGACATTTGTGACTTTTAAGAAAAAAAAAAAAAAAACACCTTTACCAACTTGATAATGGATAACCTGTGTGCAGCCAGTAACTGCTATCTAGTAACGTGTCAAAGATGAAAGGTGATTGCAAGTTGAAGGAACATCTCTTTTTTTGAAAAGTGATGGACACGCATTACCAGACCTTACCTGAGATGCCACTGAGCAGAGGAAAATAAAAATATAATCACTTTTAAAATCTAGAGTGAAAGAATGAAAAAGGAAACCTTAAAATCCCTTTTATATTGAAAAATGTAGGAAAAAATGATGTACCTTTCACATTAAATTACATTTTTTTTGACATTACGTTAATTGACATCCCGGCAGCCCACACAATAATTGTGAAATTAAATTCAGTTTTTATTTATTTCTGTGAGATTCTCTGTGATTTGACATTTATGTACAAACAAACACTATGATCAATAACTGAAAATTATACCAAAGAATATTATAATGTATTGTGATGTTAATTGCAAAAGCAAAATAATTTCAATAAAATTTGAAACATTTTCACAATTTTTTACCCCAAAACAAGTACATTTATTTGAATTAATAAAACACTGAATTTGCCTAATATAAATGCTTTTTGTGTTTCAGGTCATTTTAAGTGTGTTCAATGTAGATTAAACATATTGTTTTTATATCTTTATGTGTTTTTGCTAATGATATACATTAGTGTCTTGTGCTACTTAAAAAAATTACCTTTTTACAGGTTGACTCCAATTCCTTATTTTATGGATAAGTTAAATGTTTAATTATCTTGACAAAAATAAGGATTTTAGAACAATCAAAATAACTAGATCAGTGTCATATTGTCATTTTGATATGTGCTTCCACTGAGACACCTTTCTTAGAATTTGACTCTTTTTTTTCCTTTACATCTATTAAATACTTTTACTACATGAAAGAAATTGTCAGAAGGCCCGTCTGATCTCTCTCCTGAGCAGCAGTGAGTCTGCATTTGTCACCACACACGCAGACGGCACACAGATTTATCCCCAGCTCTTCACACCGAACAAAAACCTCCAAATGTATACATCAATAGAGCCATACATTTTGTTTACTCTGACAGCTTTTCAACAGTTACTCTTCCCCATGCAAATGACTCGCTCCCACTCTCCAATGTGCTGGAGTGATATGAGCTGCTGAATATAAATGATTAGGAATGATTGATAGACCCTCCCACTCACCGCCCTGCACAGACAGATAGAAATCCAGACATATGCATCTCTACTCCTCTTCCTCTCCATCTCTCTCAACGCCGCTAATCCAGCCCGTCACACACTTTTACACATGAAAATGTGAAAATTGTCAACAAGTTATAAACCATGAACAGTGCTTTAATTCAGCATTGTGAGCCAGGAAGGGCTTTCAATAGAACAACTATTGCAGCATCTAGCTTAAAACACTAGGCCTCAACCAGACTTAGCCACTGCTGTGCACGTAGACTGAATACGCTTTTATCCTTATTAAAATACAGTAGCATAAATATATATATATTTTTTTGCTTTCTTTCCTAATTTACGACCGAAGCTGTCGAAGCAAAACAAAAACATTTTGACACAGCTCTAGTCGAAGTTGAACGTCAACTCTGCAGAGTACAGGACGGGAGCGGCATGAATAAATCAATTCAATGGACCATGAGAGTTTTCAATAAGTCACTGCAGCCATTTTAAATCCCTCAAGGTGTCAACTTTCCTCAACCTCCAGCCCTAACGTGTGACAAGTAACTGCTGAAAAATCCATCTGGCTGGTTCTGCCACATCCCGATTGACAGCCAAACTCACCCCCGTGCTCGCTGCAATAAATTCTGGCTGCAGCTATGAGGTTCCTGTGCATGCACTTAGTGGGTAAAAAGCTGCGCAACATGAAGAGACGAGAGGCCGGACCTGGGACGGTAGATGGATTTGCGTTTTTGCCACTCAAAAAACACAAACACACACACACACACGCAGAGAAGGGAAGACACAACACAGTGCACAATGCAGCGTGATTAATTTAAAGCAGATAAGGCCAAGTGGCCAAAACAGCATGCTGACAGAGAGACAAACAGAGGAAAAAAAAAAATACACCAAACGTCCACAAAAGACTGTATTTACCCGACTGTTTCCATCCGTTCTCTTTCACCAATGCCCAACTGGCCAGGTGTGTGTGTATGTCAGTGTGTGAGCTACTGTTGGAGGGTCTGTGTCTGATTTCTCTCAGACAGGAGACTGGAAATGGGGTAGAAGCCATTACGCTGGGAGAATCACCCAGAGCACCCCGAAATGAGGGGCAGGGGCCTGTCAGCATGGCTGGATGTGTGTGTGCTTGTGTGTGTGTGTGTGTAAGAAGGGTCCAGCCGGTGACCTTCTTCCAATGAGCCCCACATGATTTATTTACTGTGCCCTTATCCAACCTCTCCTTGCACAACTCACACACACAAACGCTGAGGCACAAACACACACATATACAGGCGCGTCCTGACAAACACATGATTTCTAGTATTTCAGTGATAAGGTGGAATCGCCAAATGTGGCTTTTTTGCTCGGGACAGGACCGGGTGGAAGAAAATGGTGTTTTGGGAGGTTGAGGCGAACAGATCTGTCACCCTATCGCACGATACAGTAGCATCTTATTTTCCTCTCCGTGTCTCCTCTCTGTCCTCCTCTCATTTGAGCTCCTTTTTCCCATAACCAATGTCCCGTCCTTACCCTCCCTGAGACTTCTACTTTCACATTTTGTACCTCCCAGACTGGTGAGGCTAGATGCCATCTCCCCCATTTTCACACCGCCTCTCTCTTCCTCTCTCTCTCTTTTTCTCAGCTTTCTTTTTTCTTTCTTACTCTCTCATTCATTGTTTTCTTTCTCTCTGTATCTGTCTGTCTCTCTCTGTCTCCCTCTCTTTCTCTCTCTGGGGGGGTGGGGTTTATCTGTCGTGGAGTGAGATGAATTTCTGATTGCTGCCGGGCAGCACAGAGCACTCCCATTGGTCAGGACAAGGTATGGAGGAGAGGCGAGGGCCAGAGAGGGAGAGAGAGAGCAAGAGGGAAAAATGACTTTTTTCATTGGCTGCATATGCCTATAATTGCACCCTTTTTTTTTCCTCCTTGTCTGTTTCCGTCTCTCAGCAGAGCCAGCAGCAGGCTATAATTTGAACCACCGGAGCCAATTATGCAGATTAGCCTGCCCCTGGTTGACCAATGACCTTCCCCCCACTTCGCCCCCGTTACCGTTTACATTTGTTTACGACATGCGAAATTTCCCCAGGTTCAAAAACCCTACGAGTGGGTGTCAAAACACCTTCTGCAGCAACATCTCCACAAAATACACCGCTTACCAGGTACCAATCTCCCACAGTCTTCCCCGCAGTCTGATATGGGATTGAGGTTGCGCAAATGAAACAAACAAGCTAGCAGTGAGGCTGTTGTTTGAGGAAGTGCTTGGTCTGCTTAGTTCCGGTGACAATGAGGTTTAGCCTCTTTACTCCTAACAATGAGTTTACATAGTGTAAGAATGAGATCCCATAACCCCCCCCTCGCCTCCACCTCTCTGTTTCTTTATTTATGCCATCCAGGCCTCCTTGCTTCATCTATACATACGTGTTCCTCACCATTTATGCCCCTTCCTTCTCCTCCTCCTCCTCCACCATCCACCTCCCTTGTTGGTACTGCTCTGTCTAATTAGCTGTATGGTTTACCTTGGCTCAGTGGGGCCTGGCTGCCTTAGCCTGGTTTAAACAGGGAGATGGACGGGCTGCAACGCTGAAACCCTAGACTGTAATTAGAGACAGGCTCACTGAGGGCACACCACTGCTGACACAGAGCCTCTGTTCCACGATGCACATGCACCCACACAGTAGAGAAAGAGAAAGAGAGAGAGAGGGAGCTGTGGAGGCAGCAGACACAAACACACATACACAAAAAGCAGATGGCAAACACGCACACAAAACGCATGGAAAACAAAAGGTGTGGGCATTAAGTGCACCCATCCATCCAGGCGCATCCGCTGGCATTAGAAATACACATACACATGCAGGCAGCTGAAGCATGAACTGCCGGCTACAAACACACACCTGTAAGCCACTGATTCTGTAGAGTCCAAAATATACACGGGTGCTCTCACTTCACTTCCGTCGCTCTTATTTCCGCTGTGGTTTATTTGACTGTTTTTCTACAAGATGTCCCCGGTCCCAGCACCAATTATGCCACCCCCGAACCCCTTCCCTCAAATTGTCTGTTCCAGCCATTTTCCCACCACTTGTTCCTTCCAACAAAGCTCTGTTGCCGCCTTCCTCCCTCGTCTCATCCCTTTATATCTGACATGTTTTCTTATGATTTTAATTTTCCTTCTCCACTAGGTATAACCCTGTGTCTTTTTTGTCTCCCTGGCTAGATTAAAAGAAGCAGGAA
Source organism: Paraplagusia blochii (assembly GCA_016785265.1). Taxonomy (NCBI): domain Eukaryota; kingdom Metazoa; phylum Chordata; class Actinopteri; order Pleuronectiformes; family Cynoglossidae; genus Paraplagusia; species Paraplagusia blochii. The sequence goes on along the minus strand of JAFBJS010002553.1, from coordinate 72,782 downwards.
AAAGCCGTTGAACACGTGAGCACACATTCACCAGATGCAAGTGTTGTGTCTTCACTCCTCAAAGTTAACTTGGTCAAAACAAAGAAGAAAGAGACAGAACCAATCAATGAAATTCATTAATGAAAAGTGAAATGCAGTTTATACTTTTCTAATTACACGCATTGTAGCTCATAATTGAGCGGGGTGTATCAGACTGGAGATTACTTTTTGCATAAAGTGTGTGTGTGTGTGTGTGTGTGTGTGTGTGTGTGAGTGAGTGTGAGTGTGAGTGTGTGTGTGAAATGTGTGTGAGAAAGTCAGAAAGGAAACTCAAGATTGTTTTATTGTGCACAAACGTCAGATACATTTCAAGTCAATAAAAGTGCACTAGTCAAACTTAAAATATGTGTATCTGTGTGTGTAACAAACAAAGGAGAAGGTCGCAGACACACACACACACACACACACACACGTGCAAAAAAAAGGAAGCACTGTTGAAAAAAAAAGTCATATCAACACAGGAATGAAGTCGAGGATAAAATGACCGAGCCTTAACAGATCAACGCGTCCGTGTGCTCGTCTTTGGTATTGCACTGCCCCCTTCTGTCCAAGAACGGAATCGCAGGTATTGTTCCTCACTGTTTGGGTAAGAATATCTAGGTCCCATATCTAGTAATTTTCCCAAAAAAAAAAAAAAAAACAGTCAAACCCAAAGTTTTAAAATACAACAAGGTGTGAGTAAGGGTGATTCACGTTCATCATTTGACAGCAGAAACTACATTTAGTTAGACTTATTGACCCTGCAACGGAAAAACAACACCTGACAGAGAGCTCCACAACAAAAGGCAGAATGATCACGAAAGAAGTAAATGTAGAAAGCCAAGGAAGAATTGATTTTCCTTTTCTTTTTCTGTCTTGGTTTCACCCATCTAAAAACGTGAAAGCGGTCATGTATCCATGTCAGAATAAAAAAAAACAAACAAACTTGGATTTACATTTAGCTGCTTGATGGTCGTAGTTGTTGATTTTGAGATTAAATGGAAGCATACAGGTGTCACGGTAAGTCATTGTTGGGTAATAATGGCAAGTTGTGTGTGTGTATTGCTTGCCATCTGGCCCTAACTGCCCCCTCAATAACAAATGTTCCACCTTTCTGATTGGGCAATTAAAAGCAGCAGGGGTACTGTGTTGACGACAACGACTGTGACATCCATCATCTGAAACAATCGGCTCCAACCAAGCAAATGTGTGTGTTTGTGCGTGTATGCTTGTGTTGGTGGACATGCTAAAGGCTGCTTCACCTACCACCAGCCCCCTGTGTGTATATAATAGCTCCTTGAAAGCAAACATACAACTCCTCCATCCCAGGTGATGCACAGTAGCCCGTGGCATAAAAAAAGAAGAAAAATCGATAAAAATAACAACGTCACCAAAGCAAAAATGTTTGGACCAAAGGCCAAGTTGATAAAAAAAAAAAATCCAAGATACAGTCAATACAGGTACATTACTGAAATAAAATGAGCCACAAAGATTCAATGTAAGTGATACAACAACTACCTTCAGACAATTTCTAACATCGGAAGTCAGTGTTACATTTATGACGAATATTATTTGGCTTGTGACCCAACAGTGCTTTATTTTCATGGGAGATATTCTAAAAACAATAGATGTGAATTAAAAAAAACATACAACTGGAGAGTTGTGTTGGATTTTTCTATCAAGATAAACTGAGTTATTGCTGGCATTGTGGCTTAGTTGGTTAAAGTTGCTTGTCTAGCAAACATAGCAAAGGAGATCCTGGGTTCAAATCCCAGAAGTGCCTGCATTAAGATTTCTAGTGTTTGTCTGTGTCACATAGGAATCCTGACATTTTGGGCAGTTGGTGGCCTAGTGGTTAAGGAAACGGTGCCGGTTCAAATCCCCTTACCGCCGAGATATTACTGAGGTGCCCAGAGCGTGGTATTGTCTCCACATACTGCCCCCTGGGCACTGACTCAGCGGGCTGCTTACTACGGTAATGGGTCACCACATTTAAGCTGTATTTTCATCAAAAACCTTTGGAAAAAAAGATTATTTGGAAAAAATGTAGAGAAAAAAGCTGAATTATTATTACAAATAAAGTGTTTGGTCTTTTTTACATTTTGTGTCAGACGTGTACCTAAAATTTGTTGAATGTATCCACAGCTTAATGACAAGTACTGCTGTCTTAACTTCACAATATGTATTTCTATCTTTAGCGTAGATTATTTGTGAATTGTTAAGTGCAAAGTTTTTCAGATTTAGATGGTTTGGACATGTTCAGAAGAGGGTCAGTGGATACATTGGTAGAAGAATGGTCCTAAAGATGGAGCTACCAGGTAGGAGACAAACACCAGATTGATGGATGCAGTGAGGGAGGACATGGAGGTAGTTGGAGTTAGAGTTGAGAATACAGAAAACGGGGAGATGGAAAAGGTTGACTCGTTGTGGCAACCCCAGAAAAAAGGGACAAGCCGACAAGAAAAGAAGAAAAAGAAGATGTGTTTAAAGACTGTACTAAAGGTTGATGGTGGATCACCAATAATATTATGGATTATTAGACTAAAGCCCCGGAAATGGGTGACATCTTCTCATGTTATAACATACAACTCACTCTTTCTGTCGTTGAGTTTTGCCATATGTGAAAAACAAAACTTCTCTCCTCTTTATTGCATCAAAAACTGACCTAAAAAACTATAACTAAGAGTTGGTGATTAAAACTCAGCCTGGTCTTCAGAACTGCTAAAAAAAAAAAAACACTTGAGTCTCAGCTAAGTACAGTTACTGCTAATTTGACAAGTTTCATGTGGGCGTCTCTCATGTGTTAATCTGCAAAGATTTCCAAACAGCACTTCAGTTCTACAGAGCAGAACTAGATCCCCAGTATCAAAGGGGAACCACAGACTCAGCTGTTGATTGTCTGAGAGCATAATTAATATAGCGACTAATCCAACGTACCATCTAGCCAACCCAGAAATGTCTAATCACATTTACGCTCTCAGCCGGGGTTTGAAGCCACCAGAAGCCTGAATCCCGGGGCTGAAGAGCTTTGAGACCACCAAGTGAGCCACCAATCATGACGCCATTAACTAAGAAAACACAGGGAATTAGTTGGATGATGGAAAGTTGTGCATTTCTGCCGAGCTTTGTTTCGTTAATTCCCTGTTGACAGCCACACTGCCTGGAGAAAACTTGCTTCAGAGGGAAAAATTACTTTTCATCCTTAATTAAAGCAGCTTATTTGCATAACTCACAAGTCATAATATATGCTAATGTGAATTTACATCTGGGGGATTCTGCACAGGCGTCTCACATGCCCTAAATATGTCCAAGAACAATATTTTTAATGTTATTTTAAGGCAGAACATCCATCTTTAAATACACTAAACGCACATGGATGGTACACTATAGAACACACAGCAAATCATCTGACCATAACTGCAACCATAACTAAGAGAATGAATGTTTCACTGTCGTAAAAAATTATAAATGCTACTTAATTTTACTTTTAGTCATTAGAAACAAAGTAAACTGAAAAAGAATGTGCTATATATATTGTAAAGAAATTGTTTTTAGATAATATTGATAAACATACAGATAGATAGATAGATAGATAAATAGATAGATAGATAGATAGATAGATAGATAGATAGATAGATAGATAGATAGATCGATAGATCGATAGATCGATAGATAGATCGATAGATAGATAGATAGATCGATAGACAGGTCTGTGATCCTTTTGTGATCCTAGGCTTTTAGATTTTATCTGAGGAGAGGCCAACTTAAAAACCAATCGGAATATTCCATCCTTATGTCCACACATGATGCCAACCCGGCTCTTTGTAGACAACAACAAAACCAAGGCCCGTACCATCATTCCACGGACAAGATTGTACAAGTGCTAAATGCAGGACCTGAAAGACATGCATTTTACTTTCAATCTGCGGCTGAGTAGTTTCCTAGAGGGTAGTTTTGCCTAAAAGACGAGGACAGGAGATTGAACAAAACAACAAAGATGACGGAAATTGAGGACGTGTCCTGCTTTCAGCAGACGGTGACAGTGAAGCGAGAACAACAGCCTACTGTTTCCTCAAGTGCTCTTATGTTTGACCCCGCCACCCCCCAGCTTTTGGGTTTTAACACAACAAGGTCAAAGTGACCATGTACAATGAGCATGCCTGTGTGCACATGAACATCCATATCTGCAATTGTAAGCCAATGCTCTCACTCGTGCCTATGAATCCAAACACGGCATCGTGACCTCCTGTCCATAAACTTTTCTGTTTTCACCTGCACGACCAGGTTCCATCTTCAAATCACACGGCACCATCGCCTTTTTCATCTGCTCTTGGTTACCGCTGCTTCCTCTCTCTCTGCCTAATGGATTTTCAAATGCAGCTGCACACTTTCTTTCAGGATTTGACAGACATTGCCCATTTTGTTCACTGATAAAGATAGAACTGAGTGGTTTGCCGTTGATGTTGCCGTCAGAGAATTCTGCATAGATTTTTTTTCTAAACTTGTTTCAAAAGGCCAAATGTGTGGAGTTAGGAGTGCAGTTTTCACAACAAACAAGCTAACACTTTGCTGTTCATTTCTTCTTAATGTTTGGGTTTTTCTTCTGGATTTGCGTATTGAGATTTTTATTTATTTATTTATATTTATTATTATTATTATTATTATAAGTTTAATTTTTTTTTTTCTGCATTAAGACAAATTTTACAAATTATCCACATTATTATTACACAATCGTAAGTGCATAAAAAGGAATAAGTTAGGTTACATTTCCACCAAAAATTGTCTTAAAAAAGATCCTATTTATAGTAGATGATTGATGACCACAGCCCTGTAACTTGGCTGCCTCCATGGCTTTACACATCATTACCAATCCATAGGAAGTCTATAAACAGTGCTTTGCTCATATTATTAAATGCACTGCACTTAAGAAAAACTAGCCCTGCTTATACTGAAAAAAATAGGGAAATTTTAAAACAAAAATGTACATGTCTGCAATCTTTATGCAGAGATTCTTGGTGGGTAAGATTACTCAAAACCCACTATTTATTGTTTTATTTAGCCATATTCACACCTATTTATCGCCTTTTATAAAGGTAAAGAAATTGCATGGAGAAAAGTAGCCTTTCTCCCAGAGAACCACATTGAAAACTTTTAGGTGCCACTACTATCCAGGAGACATTAGAATGTGTGCAGACATGCCATCATTGACTGTAAATATACAGTGTGAGGCCATTATGGTCATCGTCAGATAAGCCCTGACAAGCTGTGACAAGTTGACTCTCTGTGCCAAATTCATGTGTGAAGCCTGGATGTAACTGACTGTGATTTCCAACTGCCCTCTCTGAGCCAGAACGGCGATGTCTTCTAATTAACCAGAGAGCAATGACAGCCTGGTGCCACCTCCATTTGGACCCCACTTGAAACGAGTGCCATGTCCTGAGGGTTCCTGTCAGACCGAGTGCTCTGTGAATGGTATGACATGTCCCTTTATGTCTCCATTCATCTCTTCCTCTCTCACTCAGACACACACACACACACACACACACACACACATATACACACACACACACACACACACACACACACACACCTATTTCTGTCTAATCATGCTCTGCAAGACAAGAGTGTGCTGAAGGACTGTGGCTGGAAGGAGGAAGGAGAATATTGCTCCGTCTGTATGTGTGCATGGGATGGGTGAGTGACCAAATGAGGGAGAAAGAGAGGGAGAGAAAGGACAAGAGAGACAGGGAAAGAGGAGCAGGGGAGAGATTTATGTTCATAAGTCTGTCATCCTATCCATCTCTCGTTACACCATGCTTCATTATCTGCCTGGCCGGGAGACTGATCTTCTCCTGAACCTGCACCACAGCCCGCGGGCTCCTGCCACCTGCTTCACACATTCCACAGCGCCTGTGTCAGCTGACTCATTTATTATGCACAGCATATAAACATACACACTTGAGGGAGATCAAAATCTGCAATGTCATGTAACGTCTTGGTTTTCTCGCAGGCGCGCATGTTAGCGGATTAGCGCAGATGCACTGCCTACGAGAAAGGGCACCTGGGTAACCAGATGATGACAGTCTTCCAGTAATGGAAGCTGCCAACGCCTCTGCTGTTTCAGAGCTCAAATCCCTCCCAGTTCACATTCAAATAAACTAAAAATGGAACTAAACTAAATGTTTTTTTTTATTATTTTTTATGAAAAACAAGCAGAACTAATGCGTAATAATTATTAAGGTCAAAGATCAAATATTATTAACATCAAATTGTATTATTTAATTTAAAAAAAGTGTGTTTCCGTCAACCTGACAAGTATTTATTTCAAACTTCCCTCCATATTTTTCTGTAAGCAGCATCAGCATTGTCATTAGTCTTTGTTTCTACAATTCAAAGCAAATCTATAAAGCCTTTATTTGGAATCCATTTGGTCCACTGTAGAATACAACAGAAAGAATTTAACCATATCCGTAATATATATAATAAATATCTGTGAAGTAAAACCAGGAAGGCAGCCATGTTGATGGACTGTTGTCATCAATCTACAAAATCTTGTTAGTCCCTGGAGATAAAATGCCTTACCACAAAAACTGGGCAAAATATTTGCAACAGACTTTTTGCTGTAAGCTTAATGTAACTCATACTTTTATATGAACTTAAGATTATGTCTTTCGGAGACATCAGAGCAACATGAAACAATAATAGGGTTCATCTTACGCAGTCATCTTGTGTAGAACATAACTCCATCTGTTTTATTACACAAAAATAAAAACCCAACTGACCCTATAAAAAAAACGTAAACTACCGGAAAAACACTATTGATTTTTTTTGGCCTCATCTAAATATTAGCCTACTAGCCGAATGAATCTTCTTTACTCGTCTAAAGTCTCATCAAGTGCAATGTAACTTTCCCAAAACCCATTCATTCATAATGTCCATGAGGCCGTGTTCCAGAAGTGTCACTAAAAATCCACCTTACTGTCCTCAGTTGGGAGACAGACTCCCATTCTGTATGGTGAAGTCACCACAGGACAGAGCACAAACGCCGGCTGTCAGACTATTCCCTTTTCCAGAAGGTTCACCTTGGTTGAAAAATGTCATGCATTTCTCTCTTACGCACTTCGGTGTACTTTGAATTTCGATGAAGCCGCCTGACAAAGTGAATTGCCCGGTCCAGTCTCACTGGGTACAAGTACAAAAAATGATGTACAAAGCTCTCCACAATCAGGCCCCATCTTATCTGTCAGACCTCCTCCATCCTCACACTGCTGCAATGCTCCTACTGCTTGTCTGATGCAAACCTCCTCTCTCCTCTTTTACCGGGCTCAGAAGCGGTTTCGACAAGAATCTTCTGTTTTCCCTTATGAAAACTCTCAGAGGAAAAAAAAAAGACCGTCTAGACATTTGTACTCTGTATGAAATGTTCAAAATTCACCATCATCATGTTAATGTAAATTTCAAATCGCACATTAAATTGAAGAAATATTTATAAAATGCCTATACTACTACTATTACTATAAATATACACTCCAGATTTTTAAGCAGCTTCTTCCCCCAAGCAATAATGACATTAAACAATGACTGATTATTTATACAAACTCCATGTTATGTGTTAAATGGTTTGTGTTACATGAGATGATGTGGGAGCTCCATTGCAATTTCATTGTATGACTACAATGACAAATAAAGTACTATATTATATTACTTTATATTACTTCTACTTAAAAAAATAATATTGTATCATTGTTAATATTATAGTCTTTATTTTCCCCAATAGTACAGTGGTGAGTTTCCTCACATGTCAGGCGAGAGAGGTTGGCGGGTTAAATGCAGAGGCAAAATTTCTTGAAGGATACTCCTGATTGATTAATAAAGTTCCAAAATTAAAAAAAAAAAAATATTATTTGCTCCTATTTTATTGACTGATAAAACAAAGGCAGAATTGCGGTGAATAATCTTGACAAGGATTAATTTAAGATTACGTTAAGTCAAGTGAACATCAACATATATTTTTACAGGAAATCTAAAAAAAGGATTTAAAAAGGGGAGAGAGGGGGGCATCATAATCTCCCTGAGCAGCCTGAGAGTCATTCAGACTGATGTTTTCAAGCCATTATGACCTTTAACTACTGTATGAGTAGGAAAGAGAGCAGCAGGAAATCAGCAAAACCTGTGGATGGATTATCTTGGTGCTCAAGAAGGAAGGAAAACTACTTACTAAATGTCAGAGCAGGAACAAATGAAGAAACGTAACAGAGAAAAAAAAAGAGGAAATATGTGTGTGTTTGGAGGGATGGGATTAATAGGGGAGAAGTACTGTGACACATTCAGATGTGTCCTGTCAGCCACCCATGATTAGAGCACAAACCCCTGACAGTGAATCAGAGACAGACATTAACTTAATGTTAATGTCTGTCTCTTTGCCTGCGTTTGAGTGTTCTCTCCCACGTTTACATAGGACACTGATGTAGCTCAAATATGGCTACATATGGACTGACAGATAGATATTTCAATAACTAATTTTAAAAAAAGAGTTTTTTCCAAATATTTAATATTTAAATTCTGTCTGTGAAGATACTCATTCATACAGGTCATGATATCCAAAAAGGGTTTACTGTAGTTGTAAGCAACTGGACTTTTTGGAGTTTCATCAACCAGGAACTTCATCAATTTCTGGTTGATATCAGAGGGAACTCTAGTAGTTCTCCTCCTCTGGACCACTCCCTTCACCTCTGGACAAAGTGTCCAAGGAGTTGTTTTGGTCACACCTTTTTAGACAGAAACTGCTCCTGAGGGTGAAGAGCAGTTTTCTCGTCACATGTCCAGATGTAAATGGGAGTCCTTGGTACACCCATCTAGAGAAGCCCCCCTCCCCTATTCGGGGTTGGTTGTTCTAGATGGGCATAGATGGCTTCCTTTACTCCTCTCTCAAACCACCTGTCCTCCTTGTCCAAAATATGCATCATATGAGTCCTTGACCTGCTGTGGTCGCCCTCCTGTGCTGGGCCATGCGTTTGTGGAGTGGTTGTCTGGTCTCCCCAATATCTTCTTCTTCTTCTCCTTTCTCCATCTCACCCTGTCCTCCGCATCCTCAACTCCAACTCCAACCACCTCCATGTCCTCCCTCACCACATCCATAAATCTCCTGTTTGGCCTTCCTCTTCGTCTCTTACCTGGTAGCTCCATATCTAGCATTCTTCTCCAAATATATCCACTGTCCCTCCTCTGAACATGACCAAACCATCTTAAACTGGCTTGTCTAGCTTTTTCTCCAAACCTTCCTGTCTGTGTTGTCCCCGTGATTCCGGTCTCCCCAATATACAGATCTGAACACTCTTCACTGCAACGTACTGCATAGACCACATTGTTTAGGTTTTCCCTTGGAATTCTGTCCCTGGGATGAACTAACCTGTGTGTGAGTGTGTTGCCTGGTTCAAAGTAATCCTGAATGTGTATTTGCTGAAAATCCTACGCATTGTCAGATACTCCAGACACATGGGCCACCACCAGGTGTCTTCTTTTTTGGATTTAAATTCCTATCTAATATTTTTTGCCCTTCTTAAAAGTATTATTTTCTAAAATAAATTAAAAATTAAACAGTTACGTTGATGATCTGAACTCAAAGTAAAAGACAGCAGTTAAACAAATGCTGAGTTAAAAAGTCAAACTTCCACCAACCCCCGGTGATGACTGCACTTTTTTTTTTTCGTCCGTTCAATCACTCTGAGATGCCACTTACTGCAAAGCAACACACAGCTTCAACATTCAGTCCATCGCAAGCTCTTCAACATCCAGCACAAAACCCTCTCACCTACTCCAAGCTAAAGTATGAATGACCTCACGGAGCAGGGTGAGGCTCTTCACACATCCAGCAACAACCAAAGACACAAGCAAAAAAAAGAAGAAAAAAAAAAGGAAAACATTGATTGAGCAGTTGACATCACCCACGAGTCAACAGGATGGCAGCACTTCAGTAAACTATAGTCAACGTCTGCTGCTGTTGACAACTACAGGCTCTGTGTACCTGATTGAAGAGAGCTAACTCCTGATGCAACAGTAACATATTTGACTGTAGTATATTTTCTTTACCCAGACATACATTTTAAATGCAGCATTATGATGCACATATAAAAAAAAAGTTTCATTTAATTGACTTTTAATGACTTTAATTGTGAATTACACACAAAATATGGTCTCAAATACAAAATTAACTTAATAAAATGTATACGATGTGTAGTTCATTCCAATAATTCATTCATTTTCATCTGCATGTCAGTTTCCCAGTTGCAGGGGCAAATGTTGCCACCCAAATCACACTGTCAACCTTTGGCAACTGGTGGATTCAAACGTGAAGACTTGCAGCCCCAAGTCCACTTTCCAAACCACTAGGCCACCACTGCCAATACTGATACAAAGATCAAATGAATATGAGGATACTTCCCCATGTAAACAACATTTATATATAACTCCAAATGTATCTTGGAGATTGATGTACAACATAAATTGCAAAAGAAAAAGCAAAAATAATTAAAACGACCAGCAATCAAAATCTGACATTAAAAAACAAATACACTGTATATTAAATATAACAATCTTTTTTTTAATGTTTACTAAATTGATTCTGAGGGTGGGAAAAATTACTCAAGCACAGTTTTGGAGATCATTGTAAGACATCTATGTCTTTTTTCCCTGGAATTAAGAATTCATGGTTTTACAGGACGCAGCTTATATCGGTGTTCATGTGACAGGCAGTCATTGAACTGCGTGTGTGCCATGACAGTACAGTGTCAGAGGGGTAATTACGAACCGGTGGGAGGGGAGATGAAAGGGTACACTTTACTCGTTGTTTCAGTTCAGATACGAGAGCGGAGGCATGTCTCTCTTCCCAGCTTTGAAGCCGCAAGCACCGTCAGTTAATGTACTAGGGATAAAAAATTCTATACCATGTAATCTGGCGTTTATCCCTAGAGACTCAGAGCCCAAAAAATGTGACATGCATCAAGAGAAGGAAGGCAAAACAGAAGTAGAACAAGTGAGGGAAGACGAGCTGCAGCAAAATGTGCTTTTTCTTCTGATGCAATGCCACAACTGACAGACCATTTGAGCTGCAGAACAGGGCACATTATTTATAAGAAATTAATTGAGCACAGTGATTCACAGGGAAAGACCAGACACCCAGGTCGTCAGAAATGCAGTACAAGTGCTCCTGTTGATGGAAGCCCCGCAGCCCTTGACAGGCGGCTGAATGAATTGAGGCTCCATATTTAGTGACAACCATGGCCCTTTTTAATGCATGGTCTCAGGTGTAAATTCAAAGCATTTCCAAATGACTTGTCTGGTGTGAAAAGGTGCAAATGCATTAGCTTCAGAATCCAAAGACGCTGTATGAAGGCAGTCTGGGTGCCTTCATCTAAAACGGGAAATAGAAATTCTCTGTTTTATCACAAACTACTAAACTACTGGATCTAGAAAAAAGAGACAAAAATGTACAAACCAGCAACTGCAAAATATGAAGCCTATTTTTACTAATACATATAAGAATACAACGTAAATCTGGGTCGATTTGGGTGCAATATGTAAAAAAATCTAGAATCTGTAGAGAAATATAGAATAACAAATTCTTAAACAGTTAAATTGGTAATTTTAACTCAAGTAAAATAGAACATTAAAACAGAAAGGGGCTAAGTAAAAAAAATTGACTGAATAACAATCCAACAGCAATAATATCTTGGACACTAAAACTGCAGAATCAACAAATCCACAAAACAAAGTATTTTTTATTTGGCCTAACCATCTTTTTGATGTTTTTTTTTTTTTATTTGGCCTAACCTTTTTTTTTGCAATCTTCTAACAGCCATGGACTCAACATGAGAGATCAGCCGACGCAAAAGACATATTTTGGGAAGTGGAGATCCTACCTGACTGCGAGCAAAAACAGCAAAAATCGCACAACATCAGCATCAGCAACAAAAAAAGACAGAAAATGTATAATTTTTATCATCACACTTATCATCTAATATATATATATATATATATATATATATAATATACATATTAAATTGCTGAAATAACTTAGTTTAACGTTTCAGCACAGTAGAAAGCAGTGGCGTACACTAAAAACTTAACTGTAAAAGTTAGGATGGAGGCGACCTTCCAGCAGAAAACGTGTTTATGCACATTTACTTAATTCCAATTAGCAATAAAATCGGCAAACAACAAACCAGTCATAAAACCGTGAAAACAAACAAACAAATAACTTAATATAATCAAATATAATATGAGTTATGTGTTGTTGCCCTTGCATCTGCGGGTCTTCGTCGTCACGTGCAGTATGTTCCATCTATTCGTGGTTAGATTATTTCTTCTCAGGTTTTAACAGTAATTTTTGTTGATGGACTCACCGGAATCCCCGGCCAGATACAGGTGTAGCATGGATACAGTCCAGTGAGTTCCCACTCTCCGCGACATCAGTCCTCGTCAATTCTCGTCGTCTCCTTCGACCATGAACAAACTTTTCCGATTGTCGTCTGATTGTTTGACGTAAACGACTCAGTACCGTTGGCTAAGTTAAATAAATACATATTTGTAGAGTAGAGGATTTTTAGAACCCCGAAACAACACACATAGCAAATAAAAACATGTAATTATAACGTTTACATGTGTCTAACATTAAACGAGGATTAGCTGAAAGTTTGGTAAACCGGAAGTACTTTTCCAGGAACTTTAGTTTTTTTTTAAAAAAAGGTAAATAATTACCGTCATGTTTTTGTGTCGTATCAGTCAACAGCAGAAAACCTTGTTAAAAGAAATAATGATTGAAATTAAAATTTAAAAAAAATGGACAGGAGAAATTTGTTTCGATATATACCTATTTGACATAGTATAATTTGATATTTATGTCGTATGACAAGTAAAGTATACTTTAAAAGTAATATAAAATATACATCACCAGAAAACAAACACATAGATATAGATTATTATTATTACCCATGCAATGATTTTTTTGTGGCCCCCACCTTGGTATAAAAGTTTAATTGTATCGTAACCCACAAGATTCATAGATGGTTTTCACTGCAAGTCAACTGACTTACCTTTATTGCAATATTCACTTTCACACTATGCATTTTTCTCATTCACAGAGACCTGTGTTGATCAACTTGGTTGACACAGATAACACATGTTCATCAGAAAATACATTTGCGCTAATGATCTAAACTTCAGACTATCACAGTAAATGTATTTTCAAACATTAGTGTACTGTACCGTGCTACAGTATAGCATTGTGCGCTTCACCAGTGAATATATGGAAAGTTTTTATATTTTATAGATTTGCCCTCCACATTTTGGTAGCTTTTAAAACCCTGGTCCACAGACCGCTGACATACAAAATTTGTTACTTGCCTTGAATTACCTGGATGGCTGAGAATCTACACAGACACCGCTGATATAGAGTCAAGAAAAAAAAAGAATCAAAAACCTGTATTCATCACATGACATTGCAGAATGACCCTGAAACGATTGTTCAAAGTGCAAGTAACATACGATACGATGAAGGAAGTAGAAAACATAAACAATCATAAAAAAAGCAAATATACATATCAAAAGAAAAACAGCGAACTGCATATATAAACTGCATTTTTTTAATATATCTTAATTGGCCACATCATCACATTTAGGGTAAATGAGAATGCACATACAACAGCAAAAACCATACATAGACAATTCTGCATCAGAACCAGTCAAGAATTGTTCCTCAACTAAACATAGTCCTCAGGGACAATTATCTAATGAGAACACATTTTTTTTTTCATTTTCTTTTGCTGTAAAGTTGTTTTTTTTACGGTCAGTTTTTAGTTTTACAGACAGTGAGGTCATATTATGTACCAGGAAGCCTCTTGAAAAGTGGACAAAGTCAACATACAGGAAAGACTCTCACATGTGTGCTGTCTGTGTGTGTAATTCTTAACTACTGACAGCAAACTCCGCCTTGTCTTAGAACAATAACTGGAAACAGTGGAAATATCCCACCATCTGTGTTGTCAAACCCAACAACCCTGTGGTTTTCATGTTCATACTTCAGGACACTTGTGAGTTGCTCCAGCCATAAGGGCAGCCATAAACAGCCTTTATTGTCATTTTACACCACTAGGGTTTGGGTGACAGCACCGATGCACAAACAGAGTGATTTAAAGTACTGTAATTGTGGAAAACAAACTTGCCAAGAGAGAGGAATTGACTGGTTCAATAAGGAGGAATCCGTTGCCAGCCGAGGCCTGCCTTTAACTTCCATCTACCATTTCAACTTTTTATCCAAACTGTTATGAGAAATGTCTCCACCATGTTTGTCACAGTGTCAACTGCAACGATTATGTCAAATCCACAGTGTATGACAGTGTTGCTGAATAGATATTCCAGCGGCGCTGAGCAGAATAGGTGAGCAGCTTAACATGGTGACAGGCAAATAAATGAGCGCCGAAGACTATCTACCTGAGATAGAAAGGACCCAAGTGTTAATGAAGAGGGAAATGAGTGAACTAATGCGTGAGTGAGCGAGACAGCCTGTGCGTGGGCGTACGAGGGAGCAGAGTGAGAGAGTGCACATCTCAACATGCACTTTCAGGGAGAGGAGAACAGATAGTTAGGCATGAAAACCACACGTCAGTTGCTCCTAATTGAGAGGTTTTCCTACGGTCGCTGCTTGCTTCTGGCACAGCGAGCCCCAGGGCCCATTGGGAGAAAGTTGGGTTCATGTCACTTAAAAAAAACAACAGCAATGAAGGGATCTGCTCCTCAAACTCAGCCCTGTGACTCCAGGCTGAAGTTTTCTCCAACACTTGAAGAATTAAAGTTGCCGACTCAGCGGGGAGGCAGTCTGTGGTCACAGGTTTGTGCATTTTACCTGACCAAAACCTAAGGACAGGCGAGAAGAGTCCACAAGTCCCAAACAGGACTCATTACTCAAAGTACTCAGACAAACATGACTGAATATCTTCTCAGTAACACAGAGGCAACAAATCCTTTACAATGAACATAAGCTGCAAACTTTGCTCATTATTTTTGAGTCAATTTATTTAATAGATACCATTAAAAAAAAAATTCCACATTTCTCCATTGCTGCTGCTTCGCTGCATCTGTGAGGAACAATTTAAGGTCTTTATGAGTCACATCGCCGCGACTCAGGAAAATGAGCAGCATTTAATGGCAATTATTGCAGCGTGGTTGTCACTCCAGACTTGCCGTCTGTTGCCAATATATGGCATGATTACACAACATTTCCTGCTGTCGCAGTCAAAGAGATGAACGGTGCTGTCACTGAATCCCAGTCAAATGATATTATGAGTAGGCAGTGTAGAGCAACCTGAATGACCTGTGCAGGAAGTTTAGGCATTAGTTAGACACCTGACTTAGTTTGACTTCAACAACTACAATTTTACATCTAAAAATCAAATACGGAAACGAAGAACAGACCAAGTTAGTCACACCTTAGATTTTTTTATCCAAAAAATATGAAATTGTTATGAAATTGTTCAAAATTACAGCATAAATGTTCTTGTCAGACACAAGTGACAAGAGTTCAACAAGTGAAAAAAATATTAATAAACATTCTGTAGATGTAGAGGAAATACACTCTGGATGTGATATTGTGGTTCCTCATTCAAGTGACGGGTCAGATGAGATGGCTGGCTGCGGTATTAAGAATCTCATAAATCGTAATAAATGTATTGTTAATTTGTTAATGAATCCATAGTTTAAAATTAGAAATGTCTTATCATGAAAGCAATCCTTAAATATCATCATGGATGCTCGATTGTAAGCCCTTAAATTGCACTGCTGCCATCTGCTTGTTAGATCTCGTTGTCTATTCTTCCAGGAAATGAAAGAAATTAAAAAAAAAAAAAAACAAACAGAGGGTAGCCTGATATTAAGGATTTGGACCTTTATGTAAAAAAAACACATGTATTTTGCATTTAACAATCAATTTAAAATATAAATTGACTGATGAAGTGAAATAATTAGCCAGCCAGGGTGTGACAAGGCTGCTCGAAAATCTCTCTGTGGCAGCGCTGCAGCAAAATGAGTTTCTCCTTCAGTCACATGTCCTGTAACTTTAAAGGAAAATGTCACAGCCTACGGCTGTGCTGTGTTCTGTGAATTTCATATTGACATTTATATTAAAAATAGTATAAATGCCAAGATAATCTGTCTTCCATCCTTACAGAACAGGACAATAAGGCCATGAGATTGTTCACAACCACAATGGAGCAGTGTGTTACACAGCCAATCAAGCGATAACTGAACTCCACAGCCCGTTGGTAGCAAACACAGAGCTGTGAGGTGTAGAAGGGAAACAGACAGAGGCTAACAGCAACGACTCCTCTCTGAATGCCATGTCGTTGTTAGTGTTCTCGCATATTATTGGACTGTCACCTCTCTGCTCCGCCACTCCGTCGTTGCATGTTGTTGTTAAGACCAATCATATACAGCAGGGGTTTTCAAAGTGTGGGGCGGGCCCCCCTGGGTTTGCCAGGAGTTGATGGCCATTTTCGCTCTTTTTAATAACTGTTTGTTTAAAACCAGAGTAATACTAATTGTTCACATATCAAACAGTCAATCATAAAACATCCTTGTTAAACCAATAGTGGTCAATCTTCTTCCCTTTTTTGGCTCATCTCTGTTACAGGGGTTGCCACAGCAAATCAGCATTTTCCATCTGACCCTGTTCTCTGTATCTTCTACTCTGTCTCCAACTACCTCCACGTCCTCTCTCACTGCATCCATCAATCTCCTCTTTGTTTCCTACCCGGTAGATGTATCCACTGTCCCTTGTTTGAACATGTCCAAACCACCCTATTCTGGCTTCTCTAGCTTTTTCTCCCTCTAAAGACCAGATCCTGTCCAACTTGTCTCAGCATCTTTAACTCCTCCACCTCCAGTTCTGCCTCCTGTCTTCTACCTATTCCTAGTGTCTCTAATACATCCATCATGGCTGGTCTCACAACTGTCCTGTAGCCTACCTTAGCTGACTCTCTTCTATCACAGATCAATGATCAATAATAGTCAATGATTATTAAATATTGTCTGTTGACTTGCGTCCAAAAGGTTCATCACCCCAGAAGGAAATCATTGGGAAACACTGCTGTAAAATACAATGTAGTCAAAATGAATTTTCTCCATTGGTCAAATGTTTGATACCAACCCTCAGAGTTTTCTTAAAGCAATGTATTCAATTATTGTGTCGTTATTTTTTAAATGACTTTATTGTAGGATATGTGGGGGGAAAACTGTATAAAAATGATTTATCCAAAAACAGATTTTCCCAGACCATTTGGGCAATGAGAAGCAGGTGGAGTGGCTGAGGTTGAGAGGTTCACACACACAACCTGCTTTGTTTTCTCAAATAGTCCACAAAGCCATTGAAACCACTATGATTCTGAATTAGCTTTGATTGGCTGTCAATGCAGTGAGTCCCTCGCAGCTGAGACCACTCAGAAACCTGGGGCAAACACAAACACATGATGTGGGCATCGCGTTTCACTAAACTGCGAGAGTGCTCTTGGCCGTGAGTGCTATTTAGAAAGATGTGGTCGAGTGCAAAAGAAGCGTGTGTGTGGCTCCGTGTTTATCTGTAGAAATGTAGAAAATCTTCTGCCGTCCACATGTACGGCGGACTGTGAACAAAGACTTCTCTCGGCCCCTCTGCGGCCCCACTGCATCTCCCCTGTCACTACATTCTCTCTTCATAACACTTCCAAAAGCAAGGAAGAGTTGAAAGTGAACACATAAGAAAATGAAGATAAAAAAGAATTATGAAGGCTTCCTATAAAAGTCAAACTATCCCTTTTGGGTGTTAAAAAAATAGAGTGTGAAATTTAGGTTCAAAATGTAATAGTTCATGACAAATGTGTTTGTTGATATAAAAAAATGTATTTTTTTATATACAAAAAGTGTTAAGTTAGGAAACTGGACATTCAGTTTGAATGACCAGTTGCCTAACTTAACTCTTTAACCTTGACCATGACCTGGATGACTGAGAACCTTCACACATGGGAAAGTCCAAAATAGACTGCAGTGGATAAAAAGAGTGAAATGAGGGGAAAATTGGCAGGAAGTATCATAGAAATGAGAAAAAGGTGTAATAATAAGTAATAAAATAAAAATATTATTTATGCCGTGTTTCTTTCTTTATTTTATATTACTATTTCATAATACCAAAATGGTTCACGTAGTTCACTTTCTGTTTTAAGAGCTGGGTGTGAGGTTGGAGCGAGACGTCAGAGGCCACAGAAAATATTTCCACATAAATCACCAGTGTCTACAGTTTTGCAGTTCTACTGAGGCACTGAAAGGTATCTATTAGTGAGGTCATCAAATTTGTTAGATATTGAAGTATTTTTTTTTTTTATAAATGGTTGCTCAGACAAAAAAAAAGCAAACAAACAAACAAACAAAACTCTTGCAAATATATGCCATTGTGTATATTCCAAATGGCAAAAAAAGGGCAAAATAAATTGGGATTTAAATGATGTACTAAAATATTTTAACTACCGTTGGATTTTTTTTACAGATGTTTAAAGAGCCAATTCATGCAAAAGTGATAAAATACACACAGCTAAAAAGGAATATGAAGCAGTGGCTGCAGCACCTCTAATGTATTGGTGATGCACGACCGCCCTTTAGTGGTGACATTTGAGATTGCAGTCAAGCGCCCTGTAACAATAACGCGTACTGTACACATGTTGTCCATTCAAGGATTGGCAGCAGTTTTGACTCCTGTTCTCATGCGTTGAACGTCTTTCCCAGAATCCAGCCCACGTGTTCCCTAGGTGTGCAGCAGTTCAGTCACTCTGATCCCGAATTCACATCTGTTTGCAACATAATCACGCAGCCGTAACAGAGCGAGTTCTTAATCGTTTTTAAACCTCACAATTAAACGAGATGAATGATCTTTCAAATGAAATTTCACCTCTCTAACCTCTTTAAATGTCTACCACAAGTCGACAGTAAAAATAAAGTGGCTGGAAAAGTATGCATATATTTGGGTTTTATTCTTCTCCTGGAGAGCATTATATTGTTCATATTTTAAGTGTTGCTATCAGACAAGACTTCACACAAAAGAATTATCTGAGAAAGTGCATCACCTCTTGGAAGATGTGTATAAGAGACAGAGACCACCAGCACATCACATCTCACTG
>JAFBJS010002553.1:6814-48603 GCA_016785265.1 Paraplagusia blochii | reverse complement strand
GGGGCAAACAGGTAGGAGACAAAGAGGAGATTTATGGATATGGCGTTGAGGCAGGACATGGAGGTGGTTGGAGTTAGAGTTGAGGATACAGAGGACGGGGGTGAGATAGAAAATGTTGACTTCTATAGTGGCAACCCCTTAGAAAGGGACAAGCCAAAAGAAGAAGGAGAAGATTCTCAATATGCCTAAAATAGTGAAGCGCTTTGAACCATTAAGATGATCAACTGAATTTACATCACTGGAGGACCTTACAGTTGGTGTGTTAACAAGTTTTTTTGTTTTTCACCTGGTTCCTCAGCAGTTATGCCATTATGGACAACTCCCCAGATACCAGTATTTTGTCAGTAATCCAGAAAAGGTATCAAGGAACAGCGCTGTAGATTAGCATATCTTCCTATTACTAGTACTGTATGTCTGTACCCCCCACTGAGTCCAGTGTTGAGGTAATTCAACTACGGCTCAATCAGACACTGTCTACAGATGTTGGTCAACCGTGCTCTGCTATAATCCAACTTGACCCTAACCCTACTGAGTGTCCTACTGTTGAATAGAATGGCTGCAATCTATTACTGCACTTAATCTTTGTTGAGTCAGTGAAGTGTCACCATGTTCTATGAGTACATACAGTATTGGCCTTTAGAGTAAAAAAATAAACAAGTCTGAACTAGGGATGACCAATAATATAAGTCCACCGATACTATTTTATCATCAAAATTATTAATATCGGAGGAAATCAGTATCCGGTTTTCCACGGATATTTAAAATCCGATGCTGCAGAGCCGCACTCTGCGCAAATACGCTGGACTTCCTTATGGGGCCTGCACACTATGACAGGTGCGTGATAAATGATGTCATCAAACCACACCTGAAGGAACAATACTGGATGCTACAGGAAATGTTTGTGGAGCAGAGTTTTTTGTGGATCCACCAGCTGCCAGGTTGCCACTGAGGTGCTCTGAGCATAGCACCTTCCCAACCCACATCACTTCTTGTGGGCTCACCACCTACAGGAAGGCTCACAATATGGTGCAATGTGATTTGGGTGGCGTCAACTGCCCCTGGTGCCACCCCTGCGACCCGGCAACGGACAAGCAGAAGAAGATGAATGAATGAATGAATGAAAGAAAACTGTAATTCTTAATCACTGCCAGGAGCTGGAACCTGCGAGGGTGATTGGCAAGATTTTAACATTTTATCGCAAGTTATTTTTATGCAGCAAAGTAAAGCAAAACAAGTTAAATACGGTAAAGAACAGCCAAGAGCAAAAGAGGTCAGACAAACATCATGGAGTTTATCGTCCTGGAGAACCAGCCGATCTCAAATCAAAACACTGGATTTACTAAACGTAAAGTTTTCCAAGCCTTGCTATATCATGTGTAATCGTATTTGTACATTTCTCGGACATTTGCCAGCAAACGTCAGTTTAACAGTCGTTCATGTCACAGACAAAAACAGAAACCGTTGACATTATAGTGATAGTGAAATGCTTATTTGCACTTCACAGAGGGCAGTTGACTTTTTTCAACTGAAACAGTTCCTGTCTGTGTGGTTTTTTATTTGCCCATTGTAGCGAAGGCTGAATGAGCCCAGTTTATAATGTTAATGATTGTTTTTGGCAGGTTATTTTGCCTGGAACTCAATATTATCCATTTAATTTAAATGCTGCAATCATAGGACTGTTTCAGACACAATAAAATAGTAAAAATAAATTTGGCATTTTTCTGTAATTTATACTGATGTAGGGTTTTATGTTGTACACCGTTATTTATAGATTGCTTTAAGTCGGGTATCACAATAATTTAGGGAAATCACCTGCATATATCGATATCGGTTTATATCGGTATTGGAAATTAAGTGTTTGGGCAATATCGGATATGGGCAAAAGGTAATATCGGAAATCCCTAGTTTGGACCATTTTAACAATGTGCATTGCTAATGATTGAAAAGGCAGAATCCTGGAAATTAACGTTTAAGTCAGTCGTGTTGCTGCCATTTAAACCTTATGTTTTTGTCTAGGTGGCTATAATCATCCCGTTCCGAAATCGACAAGAACACCTGCTGCACTGGCTCTACTACATGCATCCCATATTGAAACGACAGCAGCTGGACTACGGCGTGTACGTCATCAACCAGCAGGGAGAAGATATTTTTAACCGGGCAAAATTGTTGAACATCGGATACGTGGAGGCACTGAAGGACTACGACTACGACTGCTTTGTCTTCTCCGATGTTGACTTGATTCCCACTGATGACCGCAACCTCTACAGATGTTTTGACAATCCACGACACTTGTCTGTGGCGATGAACAAATTTGGTTACCGGTTGCCTTACAAAACCTATTTCGGCGGTGTTTCCTCACTGTCCAAAGAGCAGTTCCTAAAAATTAATGGCTTCCCTAACACCTATTGGGGATGGGGAGGCGAGGACGATGACATCTACAAACGGGTTGTCTACAATGGAATGTCAATCTCTCGCCCTGACCTGATGACGGGAAGGTACAAAATGATAAAGCATGAAAGAGACTTGCACAACGAGCCTAATCCTGTCAACCCTGACAAAATAAATAAAACATTGTGGACAATGAAAGAGGACGGAGTCAATACCCTGGAATACACAGTCACTGAAATTACAAAGAATATACTGAACACTATGATCACTGTAGATGTTCATGGACCTCTGAAATGAAAGGAACTCGAGGCTATGATGATTTTGAACTTTTTCTCACTGCGAGCCTAAACATTGAGACAGAGATGAATTGTACGTTCTCCACTGGTGTTATCAGAATACACGGTGAATGGTAGCACACGACACACGGCAACTTTTTTAAGTGAACTAGTGAACTAATATGACTTGAAAATTACCACCGTATATTATTATATCATTGTTTTTTAACTTTATTTAGTTGACTGTATATAACGTGGGAAATCCAATGAGGTCTCATGCAAAAGTCTCTAGGAGTTCCCTCATTCATGCCCACTGGCATACTGTATGTATAAACCACAGGTTTATACGTATAAACTTACAGGGAGAATTCTTCTGTGTCATTAATGTTAAATAAAGCCATCTAGGCAGCCGTGCTGCTGGACTGTTGTCATTAAGCTGCTTCTGGATTGGTCCAGCACGATCACGTGTCAAACCGTGCCACCGTTCGCAAGCCTACGTCTTATTACGCCCTGAAGAAGTTAGTTCTGCATAAAAGAATTGGACTGTATTAACCCTGTATTATTATTTTCATATACACGGAAACCCCTTGTTATATTTTTGTATAATGGTCCAACCTGAAAGGTGAAAACCAGGATTACCAGATAACACAAATACCTTCCAAACTTGACCGAACAGGTTTTTTACATTGTTGAGAAAAGGAGGCCTAGAAAATTTACTGAGTAAATTTGACTTGCAAAACATGTTTCCACCCTGGATTGACATGTTTCTTAAGTCAACATACACTTTACGTTGCAGCCTGAATAATGAGCTACCTTTGCCACTCTGGACAATGCTGCGTAGTTTCAAAGTATTTACAGAAACAAAAAAACTGGTTTTAAAGCCTGTATGGAACCTGCTTTGGCAAGATGTGTGGAGCGTTACGACATCATTAATTTGCAAATAAGCGGTGGAGACTTTGGTTTGCAAGCAGTAAAGCATTCTGTGCGAATGGAAGGTATCAGGTATGTTACTGCCTTGAATAAGACATTGTAAGAAGAAATAGGCATTATGTTTAGGACGAATAAAGAAGCTAAAATAACTGACTCTGTGTTTTTGTAATTAATAACCAGCTAAATACTGAACCACATGAGGATAAATGCTTTTTAACCTGCCATTTTGAGAAAGAAGAAAAATCTGTTACCTGGACAGTTCTGGGTCTAGTTTAATTACCATAAGTATAAACAGGACAGAGGAATCTAAGGCGAAAGAGACAGAGAGTACACAGAATGTGTCTGTACATACCTCAGTGTGTACAGACACATTCTGACCTAGAGATTATGTATGCAAACATGGCAGTGCTGACTTCCCTGTCAGATGTTCAGTCCATGATTGTGTTTGTTAATAGTATTAACAAACATGTAAATATGTATCCTATCCTTACAGGCCAAGCAGATGACAAAATAAATAAAGTCCTAATACGTAAACTTTACAACACAGGGGAATGTTATAGTTTGTTTTGCCGTAACTGTACACAAAAAGAAAGGAAAGCAAAGGACATGTCATTGTGACATTGTGAGACACACCACTGCACACAATGGAATATGACCTCTGTATTTAACCCATCACTTTTGTGGCGATAGGTGGATTTCGAACCCTGAACTCTCCAGAGCCCAGTCCGGTTCTGCAACCACTAGGCCACCCACTTTGCAGCTGTAAAAAAAAAAAAAAGAGACTGAGATACGTTCAGATTGTTTTGGTCTGATCAGGCATATTGAGCAAGAGATAAGATTAAATAATAATAAAAGAAAAGTAAAGCCGTAATTGTGCAAGACAAACCAGTTTGGGAATGATTTCTATCCAAAGCATTCATTCAATTTTTTACATATCTCTCACCTTTCATGTGAGCTAGTGATGCTTGATCATCACAGATGGAGATTATCACCTGCCAGCTTTGATTTCTAGTCTTAAGACTTTTAAGAGGAACATTCCTAGGTCTCTTATTTCCTAGAATGTGGACACGTGTCTTTCAGTCCATTTCATATGAGCCAGGCAGCTGGGTTTACATTTAAATGGTGGCAGGAATAGATTATCTCCTGCCCTAGCTATAAAAATCACTATGCAAACTTATGAAAATACTCTAAGCCCGTAGGCGTGAAACAAAAACAAGCCTTGTTTTTTTAAAATATAAGGAACCAGGTAAAAAAACATTTTTTTTATTGTGGAAACAGATAAAAACAACACAAGTAATGTAGTTGCATAAAGTATAAATCTCTATCACTTATCTGCGTTATGTATTGATACATGGGCCAGCCTAATAAACATGTATGCTCCATAATACAATTCATGTTATCATTTGGTATTCACACCAGAAGGTTATTTTTTTCTAGGCCTGTGGCAGTTTAAGAAATTATAAATAACTAAGCATAAGAAATTATAACAGGTTTGGTCAAGCAGGGTTTGAAGGAATGACCTACTGCAGACGTAAAAGGAAAGGTAATCAAATTAAATTGCTTTTCTCTATCAAACGCAATAGGGTTAGGATTTTGAGCACCCTCTGCTGGACAGAGTGCACATTACAGTTGAAAACATGGACCTGAAAGGAAAACACAGGACTTCCTCTAAACCAGGGGTGTCAAACCGGATCGACACCTGACTTGGCTCTTTCAATCAACGGATCTGTGTCTCCAGACAGCTGATTGGTGAGATGTGTGACCTGGAAAGGTTGGAGCCAAAACACTCAGTTGCAGTGGCCCTTTGAAAAACGGTTTAACACCTGTGCTCCAGGCTAATGTTTACCTGGTAGCCTATGAGACACAGCTAAAACCTTATGTTTGAAAAAAAAACAAAGACTAGGTTCTTATTAATCAGTTGAGATCTGCTGTGTCAAGGTAGAGACCCAGATCTCCCTCATCCTCTCCCACTGTCGCTCCCTCTATTTTCATTGGTTGACCTAGTAGAGTTACTATGGGAACAACTGTAGAGAGGCTGCCACGCAGATTGTGGGGTACAGACTTTTCTTTTCCCCACTGTCATTCACACACGCTGAGAGTCACAAACACACTCATGCCGAGGTCCATTTTTGTGAAAGAAAGTGATATTCTTCAGTGTGTGTGCATTGTTGTTTTCTTTTTTTTTTTCTTTTTTCTAAAATAACTTGGATGCTTCTCAGATGAAAACTACAAGTCACCGTCAAGATACACTGCAGATGCTTAAATTGATTTTATTCATAGACAATATAACTATAACTATATATATATATGTACATATATATATATATTTGACTATATGGCTATATTTGATGTCATTAACAATAGAAATAACAACAATTGCTAAAATAATGCTATTATTATTGCTGAAGACTATAAACAATGCAGTCTCTTCCACATCTCTTCAGTATCTAAAATAAGGGGGGGAATTCTAGTGTTATATGAAAACCATCCACATGACATCTATGTTTAAAGTAAAGTAAATTATTCATGTCAAAAGTCTTGTATAGGCACGCTGCATCCATGTTTTAAAGCGGGTCGTGTAGTAACATTAACTCAATCTATCTTACACTTTGCTGTCCAGATTTGATAACAGCCCTAATAGCATATTAGCTGACCGAGTGACTCATATATTCCCGACAGATGCTAAGGTCAAATAAAAGCTGCAGTTAAAAGAAGCTAAGACAAACATACACTCTTTCACATCCCATTAAATCATGTTGCTCTCTCTCTTTGCACTTGGCCTTCAACATCTCTCCTTGTTCTTTTCTGCTTTAAACAAACAGATACTGTGCTCCGTACAAACTAAATCCTCCCTGCCATGCACTCCCTTTCGTCACACACACATGATCACACAATGAGAACGAGTGTCCACATGCAGCAGCAGCAGCAGCAGCAGATTACAGATGACATTGGCCCACGAACACATGCGTGCTCCAGCATGCACCACTCGCGCTTACAGCATCACTCCGGCATCGATCTGGGCAGCTGGGAGAGGAGTGTTGTGGTCTTACGTAAGGGTGTTACACAGACCTTAGCATGCAGAAACAGAGAGGAAGCTGGAGAAAGAGGAGAAGGGAGGGGAGTTCTGCTGCACTATTACAAAGGGGATTCGCACTGCACCAAATTCTCCTTCTTCACCTAATGCACAGCCAGCAGAGCATTTTATCTTTTTTTAGCAACATGTGTTCTCCCAGGAACCCCAGCTTTCAGAGGATGATTACACATACACTGTGTCTTTCTGCAGGGGCAACATTTATAGACATAGTGACTGTTTTTTTTTTTTTCAATTGCAAAGGTTTCAGTTATGCGACAGCTGGTTCTTTGGAATCACCCCTGCTTCCTGTGCAGGTCTCTACATGTATTTTCCAGCTGGAGTCCAAAAGCAGACAAAGACACATCCATCAGGCTTTTAACAATCAATGGAGAGTATTGATCAGCTTCTACAGCCAAGCGAAGCAGACCCCTGCAAGTGTGACTTAAACAAAAACAAAAAGCAGCACCTTAACAAAAACACCACTTGGTATGACAGAAAGCCATGAGGTAAAAAAAAGGGAAGACAAGCCTCAAATCCTATTATTTTTGATTAATAGTAAATGAAACATCCTATCATAGTGTTAATACAAATAGTCAATGGTTAAAATATCGGCTTCAGAAACTGTTTTATTCATCAAATATGAAAAATGGAAGGTTTTTTTTTACACTGTAAAATAAGTGATTCAAAGAATAGAAAAGCAATGTATTTTCAAGCAATGGTCACACACAAACCCGGGTTTATAATTGGTCAGCCAGTGGATACTTATTGACCAGGTGGAAACTAAAAATAAAAACAAGAAAAGTAGAAAGGTGCAGTCACCTATTCATAGTTGTTGATCACAGTACTGGATAAGTCACATTTAAATTTTCACATAGTCATTCCTTAAAAACAAATATATCCCCAAAACAGTGGAACATTGATCAGAAGTAACTAAAAAAATAAAATTTCATATTACAATTCTTATGTTCCCTAATTTATCTCAGCTTTAACCAAAACTGGAAATGTTCCCTCTACTTTTCATCTGGCCACGTCTCTTACCATCTTAAACAGTAAAACCGATATTGTTATAAAGAAAAGATTACTGCTGCCCAAGAATAACAGTCGTTGTAATTGTCCTTTTACCCTGTTGACCATTGTCTATGTCCTTTACGTTTGAAAAGAAATACTGGCTGCAGATGTAGGATCAGTTTACTGTTTCCTACAGAGCCTACAAAGATATTTGAACCTGGAGCTGTGTTTTGGATCAATCACTGTGCTGTAAATGAAACAGAAGGCTTCCACGCTTTAGATTGACCCGCAGAGTCACTGTAACCCATGTGGTTTTGGATTAGAGAAAACTAATATGATCTCCAGTTGTCAATGAAAATCTCTCTTATACTGAAAGATTAGAGGGTAAAGGGGGGGGAGGCACTTTGTCCTTTCTAACTTGCCTCAGTGGATCACTGACAAAGGTCTTTCATGACTGCAACACAGGCTGGCATTCGTATTACAAGTGGGCTTAGCAAGGCTGTGAACACTGCACACTAGTGTGTCTATTTTTCAGATGGTGGGCGACTTGGTAAACAGTGAATTCCACCGTTTGTCTAGACCCCCAACAAAAACGGGGAGACAAAGACGCAAACTAAACGGACATGAGAATATATTCTGTATCCCAGCCTACAATGACATGGGCTGCATTCAGATTCATACACAGCCATGGCAGTTCCCACCGTGGCTTTACAACAGTTACTACAGACAGAGGGGGGAGTGTAGGTGTCAGCAGTGTATTAAGAAGCTGGTGCAATCACAGTTTAGGATCTGTCTGTACAAAAACAGTATGAAATCCAGTGAAGAAATTTCAGCTTAAAAAAACATTGTTTCTTTGTCGACAGGACTAATGAGAAGAAAGTTATCCAGTGTAGCTACAAACACAAAGCCAGAGGATTAAAAACAACGATAGGTCAGTGTGTGATAGGTTTCCCCGACGTCTGTGTCCCACGTGTAGCACTCCATGCAGAGAGATATTTTGTGTTTCATATAGAATGTTCATTTCTGTGTGTTTTTGCCTGTGTTTTCCCCTTGTCCTTGGGAAGTATTGCGATAGTGTTTTCCATAACTAAAATGCTGTAAATCCCAGAGATTAGCATCTTACTGAAGTCCCTCCAGAAACAAAGTGAAGGTCTTGCGTCAAAAAACCTAAAGTGACCTCCTGCAGTGAAGCTTGTCTGATTTTTGGAGTTGCAAAATAGATTCTGTTTCGCAGAGTTCATTCATTCTTATAGTTTTGTTCATTTTGTAGACAAAAATGATTGAAAAAAAGTTTTCCCCAGGGTGATGTGGTTGTTGTGTGAATCTAATGCCCCGGATTCTACAAAACATAACATTTTGAAAAGGGACAGTTTCAGAACTTTGGCTATAAAAATCTGATTACAAGGAGGTAATCTGTTATAGATTAACCAAATCAAGTTGAAACAAAAAAACTTTGATCCACAGGTCCTCAGGATCAAGTGATTTCATGCAGACTCCCATTAACAAAAGTTCTTTATTTCTGTTTCTTCAGCCAGGAGTTGAATCAGAAAGTGTCAGCAGTTTTCCAGAGAGGTCACACGGAAATGTTTCTGTAGCAAATTCTTGGATTGTCGGAGTCAACATTCAAAGTTACTTTATGAAGCCTTCAAAGCGTTACCACACCATTTTTGAAGGGTCCATGTGACTTTCTCATGTGAAGAAAAAAAAAACATTTTCTCCGTTTGCCATTTGCCGGAGCACTTGTGTAGCGAGTGCTTTTGAAATCTGTGAGGAATTTATGGGCTGCTATCTCCACAGCACTAACGTGCTTGGTAGAGGAAAACTTCAGGCCATACAAAAACTGTTCTGTAAGAATATCCCACCGAGTTGTAGAGAAAAAAAAAACTGTCATCTACTTTTTGTGGGCACTTCCTCTGCTGCTGGGTTTGTTTCCTGAACGGCGGACTGGCACTTTCGACACAGGGATCCTGGTGCGAGCTGGAGGAGCCTCGGTCTTTGGGGATAACGGTTCCACTTCAAGAACGGATGACAGAGCAGACTGGCTGACTGAGGACGTAGGTGACATTTGCTTGCTGCTTACTGGGATTTTGGACTCCCGTGGAAGGCTACCTTTGAACATTTGGAAAGAAGAAGAGGAAGAGGACGAAGGAATAGTCGTCTGAGAGGTGGGGCTACTAAGTTTGTATTCAGTAGATGGAGACGGGGTGCTGTTGAGGTCTTCGTCACCATCCTTTTCCTCATTATCTTCCTGATCGTCAGGATCATTGTAAAGGTCATACAGCTGGTCTCCAGAGCAGCTGTCACGTGAGAGAGCTGTCCTCTGATTACGTTGTAGCCCACTTTCATCAGGTGTGGCTGTGGGTGTCGCAGAGGGTGTGTCCCAGTAGCCCTCATCACTTAGAAGCTCCTTATCCCCAGGAGAAATTGGATGACGACTATGTGCATGAGGGAGGGGGGTCTTGCCAGCTCGATTTGCTCCACCAACAACTGGTATTTTACTGAGGCCCAGGCCCTTGACCTGGGGTATCTTTCTGTCGGAACTTCTAGGGGCTTGAGCAAGGTGGCTGCCTGAAAGGTTGGTGTGAGGGCTATAAGCAGTTGTGGGAGTTGTGGAGGGGGCTGGATGGGATCTGGGTAAGGCTGGAGAGTTATCCTCTGTGGACGGCAGCATGTGCCAAAGCCCTTGCATGTCTGCATCATCAACTCCCTCTGGACTCGCCATTTCCTCCCCTCCACCCATATAAGCCACCACACCACTGCCAGGTGGGTGCTGCTGGGGTGGAGGTGGTGCTCTGGTACGCGCCGGGAGACAGACTGGGGCAGAGGTTGAGGCTGCAGAAAACATGTGTTGGGTGAGTTGGGGAGGCAAAGGGGGTTTGGACGGCGATCCACGTGATGTAGAAAAAGCTCTAGCAACACCTGCTCCCCCAGACACACCTCCTCCCCCACTGCTACTGCTACTTGTGCCACTGCCACCGTTACCCCCGGGACCCTCATCATCTGCGTCTGCAATAATGTCGCCACAGCCTGTTAGTGAATCAAAGCTTTTGAGAGATGTGACGTCAGTGAAGAGAAGAGAGCAGAGTCTGTCCACTGATGGTTCCGAAGGCGGGTCACCTGTGCTGCATCGGTCTAAAGGAGGCGTTGCGAGAGAGGGGCTGAGACTTGAAACGGAGGCTTTGGCTTTTTGAACAGTCACGTGGAGTGGAGAGTCAGTTGGAGTGTAAGGATGGGAGAAGTCTGGCTCAACAGATGGACCTGTCATGGCAACACAGTGTGGGGGTGTTATGTTAATGCTAGCAGTAGGAGTCTCCGTCTCCTGGAGGTCTGCTTCTACTTCTCCGTTCTTACAATCCTCTTGGTGATGAAGTGGGGGTGGTTCAAGGGTTAGGGTGATATCCTTAGTCTTTTGGGAACTGGTACTGTCCTCATCTTTCCCTTTGATACCTTCAACTTCTTCCCCATCTCCTTCAATTGTTTTGCGTCTCCATCGCATGCTGCTGAAAAAGCCCTTTAGGCTCCTCCCTCTTCTGGCAAACCCTGACCCCCCATTTTCACTCGACCTAAAACTCCCTCGTCGGAGTAGAGAAAAGAAACTCAGCGATTTGCTGAGAGACCTCACCGGTCCTGGTTCCTGGTGGGCGAGTCCTTGTCCTTGTTGGTCCTCAGTATCGTTGTTGGAGATTGCAAGTCCATCATGGGTTCTGCTCCTGATAATATCCACTGCTACTGCTGAAGCATTACCATTTAAAGAATTCCTATTGTCAGAATTCCCATTGTTATTTGTGGCCCCTTTGTTTCTGAAAGAGAAGAAGCTGGCCACTCCAGAGCCGTTGCGTCTCTTTCCGAAGAGTTTGAAGGCAGCTTTGTTGATCTTCCCCGTTGGCTGGGGGTCACACTGTGAAGCTACAGGAGGCTCCACACATTCGGACTGCACCTCCATTATTTCACGCTCCAGTACTCCCAATCTATCTTTTCCTTGTATCACTCCGGTTGCGTGTCTCCTCCGTCTTGCTGGCAACACATACACTTACACCCTCCCTCCAGCCTGCTGTCTGCTGCTCTTTCACTCCCACTCTGACTTACTCTAATGCAAGTGCTCCGGTTTTTCCCTCTGCCGCCCTCCCTATCCCTCTCTCTCTCCCTCTGCCTCTCCGCCTCTCTTTCTCTAACACACACAGGCAGGGTGCTGCTCAGCTCTGTATCCATGGCAACAGGGTGGGCTAAAGCAGCTTTCGTCAACATTGGCAATACGCCAGTGTCTCTCCTCCACTCCCTCCCCCATCCTCGGATTGCCCCTCCATCCTTGTCACCAATGCACAGTTTGCTCGATCCTTTTAAATTCTTTGTTAATTTTTCACGCCACAAATTTCTGTACAGTATATGTTGCTGCATTTGGTCAACTGATACAAACATAGTTTTATAGATGTAAACATTGTAGACATAAAGTGTTCAAAGTGCTTACATGTGACTTATAGCTAGGTCAGGAACTCACCATTCTGAATATAACACCTATAATAATAATGTGAAATAGGGCAGTTGGTGGCCTAGTGGTTAAGGAAGCAAACTTGGTTTGCAGGGCCCCCCGGTTCGAATCCCCCTCGTCCCCACACTCAGCTCCTCGGGGGGTCAAAAGCTGCCCACTGCTCACTTTGGTGATGGTTAAATGCAGGAGTGACATTTCGTTGTGTGCTGTGGAGTGAATCACAATGTCACAATGACAAAAAAAAAAATAAGTCTTAATCTTGAATATTTGCATTATCTTCAAATCAGAAGATATCCCAAGAGCCTGTTCAAGATTCAAAGTAATCAAAGAAACATGTAGACAAAAATAGTAAACGCAAACCCGCTTATCAACAGCAAAGGTGACCATGGTACTATGACAGAGATTTGGGAACAGCAGGTTGTTTGTCATTGCAAAGTCGCTCATGTGCAGCTCAGACAAGGCTCTGACACAGTGACAGTCACCCTTGTAAGCCATATGGCCTTGAGTCCACCCCATTTGCATAGAAACACAAGGCCAGGTGTCTGAGAGCGATGACATCACATCTAACTGCCGTCCATCAGTGCGTGTCAATATATTTGAGTGTGTGTGATTGTAACTGTATGGCTTAAATGTACATTTGATTTTTTCCTCTTCAATCTATTCGCTATAATCTTCTAGAATTATGATTATCTCAACTTCTATGGGCACTGGTGGCCCAGTGGTTAAGGGATCGGACCTGGGTCCGCAAGGCCCCTGGTTCGAATCCCCCTATCGCCAAGTAACTGCTGAGGTACCCTCAGCATGGTATGGTCCCTACATGGTATGGTCCCTCCCCGGGCGCTCATTAGCTGCCTACCCGTCATTTTGATGATGGGTTAAATGCGCTGTGTTGTGAATCACAATAACAAAAAACAGAATTTACTTTTTACGTTTCCTGAAGATTAGTGGCCTTGTGGCCATGTTCTCACATCCAGCCAATCACTCCATGTATAACAATAATGTTTTAACAATTCAATTAAGTCCTTGTACTTTTCATTTTTTTTTTACGCCCTTGATGAAAAATCTATTTTCTAGCTCTTTATATTGAACATCATAGGCTAATGTGGCATTCATGTGACATGACAGCGGAGGGCAGCGTCCCTCAACTCATTTCTGTTCAAGACCGCAGCTGTAGATGCTCTTTTCACTGTCATTTCTACCATCTGGACCCCCACAAATCCCCTGGACACCCCAACCCACAGGAACATCTTCCAGGCACCTTCCTCTTCACCATTTTGACTCCTTTCTCTCTCTTCTTTCCTCCTCCTCCTGTGGGCACAGACTTGTCTTCCAGCTCACTGCTATCAAACAATGTCTGCATTCATCTGCCCAAGGCAGACATACACCCACAGTTCCACAGACACCCACACAAACACAGTGGAAGGGTTTCCCTAGAGTAAAGCACTCAAGCCCATCTTCTTGTGCTGTTTTTGCATTGTAGGAAATAAAAACCCAGCCAGTCACCCAATGTAATCTTTTCAGGTACAGATACTGGAGCCAAAAGCCTCGCAGCTCTGACAACAGGTCAGCCAACAGTTGGATGAACCTGAAGCTGACTCTGTGCAGCAGATGGCCGATGGGCTGACGCGTGGTTTTGAGTGATCACATCGTGAAACAAAAGAACTCTCCAAGAGAAGCTCATCCGGATCGTCTGCTTCACTTAGCATTATCATTATCATTATAGAAACAGTTGGACACCATTACTGAGAGGAGACAGGGACTAATGAAAAGGTATGACATTATCAGTGTTTTTGGCCTTGAACTTTTAATGTTACATCATCATTTAACTGTAAAATGTCCTCTGTGTCAAACTGAAACCTCTCTGTCGTCACTCGCGAGTGTTTTAACTCGGCTTCCTGCAGGACACGTGTGCGCTTTCTCCAGAACCCTAATGAATAATTTCTGTCTTATTCTACAGTGAAAGACAAGACAGAATGCACAAAGGCAACAAATGAAAGACCCCCATCCCCCACCCACCCCTCTTTTGCCTATATTGGGTTCCCATTTCAGCCCCCTTGAGGGAAGCTTGACACTAAGTGGGACAATTAAATGACACATCCTTCTTTGCCGCTCTCCCTCCCAGCACACTCCCTTTGTGAGAGCACCGAACATGTGCTTTTTAGACTCAGAACCTTCTGTCTGTGAAGAGCCCTCACGCTACAAACTATATTTAAATGGTGGTAAATCAAAGTGCTCGGGCAGAAAGAAGCTGCAGCAGGTTAAATAGAGGACATTGTAGTCACTTCGAAATGACTGGTATCTACAATAAATACAGTACGACAGGTTTGGCCAAACCTTGAGTAAACAGCAGTAAAGACAAACAAGTCTAAGTTCTTGTCAAGGGTGCGGCATCCATGTCAGCTTTTAGCTTCTAACCAAACTCACAAAAGTGCCTGGCACTCGGCATGTTTATTTGACATCTTTGTCATCGCAAAGCATTTGCCTGCATGCAAATAATCAGTGGCTCCATGATCCATCGGTGACCTAACCCTCACTACATATTTGATAGTCAAAAAAAAAAACAAGTTTTCTCTTCTATCTCGACTACCTGCAGCTGAAGTCATTGTTTATTGTAACTTCAAATGTTGCCAAGCAATCTGGACGTACAAGGCATCTTGTGGGTGCAGATTAATCTAAGCCACTGTGTGTGTTTGTACACAGAGTGGCCATGCTGAAGTCTGAAGGATTATCTCCTCCACCCTCTTTGTGCTGTATTCAAAGGCAGGGAGTGGTACTGAGTGTAGCTAAGCTGTGTTAACAAACATTTTTGACAGTCCAAGTACTACATTGAGTCTGAACACCAACCACAGAGTACCTCAGAAATCCAAATTAATTGCTTGAATTTACATGACACAACAATCAACCTCACAAAGAATGAAACACCAAAACAGATGATCAGTGTAACACATAGTTATTCTCCCTTTTGTGTGTGGTTTACGTCCTTTACCTCTGTGGGTTTATGTACTACACCTAAATTTATAGAATCTAAAGATTTACTGCCTAAACTTAATACATATGCAATGGCTTAATCTGAAACAGCACTGTCTAAAGCAAAGACAGATTTTTTTTTTCTAGCACACAGTGACCTTCAACCCATTCAAATATTATATAAACACTCCAGTGGTTAACTACTTGATCACAGAGTGAAGTAGGTCAATGATGCCCTAAGTACCCAGTGTAATTGTAGCTTTTATATTACTGTTCTTTAACTGCCACCACAGACAAAGAGGAAGGCCAAAGAGGAGATTTATGAACGCAGGTAGACAGGACATGGAGGTAGTTGGAGTTAGACTTGATGATACACAGGACAGGCGGAGATGGAAATTGCTGAGTTGCTGTGGCAGTCCCTGAAAAGGGGACAAGCTCAAAGGAAAAGAAGAATTCTGCAGAATGCTAAATAAAAGATCACATTTTGGATTCAGTGCGACAGGAAATTTGCATCATGGTTTTGCAGCTGACACCTGTAGAGATCCCATGATGCAATCGTATCTGTTGGGACTGGAATGCGATGAATGTTTAGTCTCAGCTGTAGCTGTAGCACGTGAGGAAGCACGACCAATGTCAAGGCCTATCTTTAGCAAGGAAATGTATTCAAAGAAAATTCAAAAGACAATATTCGCCTTGTGTTGTTGTTTTTTTTTTTTTTTTAACAATAACAAATGTAATCTGATACGCCCCCCAAAAAACACAGTTGGCTGGGAAAGTGGGGGTGAACCTTTTCAAGACATTACTCCACAGCAGTAAACATATTCTCAGTAGACCTATGTCTGCTCCAACATATGAGAACATTGGCTACTAATCCAAAGCCATTTCATTGTTCTTTACAGCAATAAAATTTTATCTGGATGTGTTTTTGCAGAACTATTTCAACATCCAGATTTTGGCTCTTCTCATTTTTGTTGCACAACACAATCTGTTGCAACAGGTGAATGGGTTTTTGTTTCGTTCAACAGGAAATTCATAGATCAGTAAATTCCAAAGTACGTTTAATTTAATGTCATTCTTTAAGAGTTCCCCTACAAAAGGAACATTTCAGGAAATAGTGTGTTGAATTTACCAGCAGAAATTCCAAACACTATTTACCAGCAGAATTTGCACAGTACAGTACCTCCTCAGGCTTAGTTTGTTTTGAATGTGAATATTCATCCTAGTCAGGTGACAGAAATGATACATTGCTCTCATGGCAGACTGAAACCATTAACGTGTTGAGATCAATGTGCATTTGAAATCAGATAATGTGATCAACATTAGTGGCCAAATGGGATTAGTCAATAAGGGACACAAATATGTCTGAAACACACTGATGGATGGGGGATTAGCTCAAATGGAAGAGCGCTCGCTTAGCGTGCATAGATCCCGCATCCTCCAAGACAGATTTTGGGCCAGTCGGTGAATTAATGGTTAAGGAAGCAGACTTCGCAATGCCCTCGGTTCGAATCCCCGTAGCTAAGTTACTGCTGAGGTGCCCTGTGCCCTTGCTCACTACGGTGATGGGTTAAATGCAGAGGCATAATTTCCAAGAGGATACACCCTAGGGATTAACATAGTTCTAATTTATTTATTTACAAACCAGTTTTTTTGCTCTATAAAGCAACAGCACTACGCATTTTTCCATTTTTATTTAAGCTATGTAGTTTTTCATATTCTGTGGTAAAACTCTCCTGTTATTTTTTAGTCACCCAAAAACATATCTTGTACATCACACAGGGTTAAAGGACAAACAACAGGACATAAAAATAAAATAACACAGTTGTCTTATTTTTCAGATTATTTTATTCTTCTTTTCCTTCCATTTTCTTTCTACAAGGTCCTAGAACATTAAAAAAACAGGCCTTTCCCTATATGTGCAATATGTGACATTATATTGAAGATTTCCATAGAGATTTAGTCTACTTCATTCAGTCCATTCAGATCCACTGTATACAGTATTCAGCTTATGATTCCATACAGGACACTAGGAAACCAGGACATGCGCACAACTTTCATTTTGTCTTCCATCTGTCCCTCTGTGTCACACAGCTGTGCTTCCAGGTCTCAGCAGGTCATACGTGCCACTCCGAACTCTAGACTGACTACAGCTGGCTCTTCTTTGGCCAGGTCACTGCTGAAAGTCCCATCCAGCTCTCCATAGCTTTGCTTCCTGCTCTCAGTGCCGCTGCTGCCCTCCACTGTCCGCTCTGTGTTGGTGTCAGTGCTCTCCAGAGCTTCCTCGCCCACCTCCTCCTGCTCGTCCTCCTCTTCCACCTGTCTCTGCACTTCTTTCTGGTTGATGCGAGCCCCCAGAATGAGTGAGTTGGGACGTGGTGGGAGTGAGTTTGAATGCTGATCTCTGGTGGGTGGTGGTGCGGTCATTTCTGAATTGACCACCGGGGTTTCACCAAGCTGTTGTAGCTTCTGGATGGAGATATCAAAATATTACTATCAGCTATTTAATTCGATAATCGATAATAATCTTGGAAAAAAAATAGAGTCAGTTAAATGTAATTAATTGAAAAAATTAAAGTAAATTCAGGTAAATGCAATGTTATTGTCATGTACTCACACTCTCCAGTGCCTGCAGAGTACTCTCTGCTTTGCGGCTGTTTTCTCTCAGAGTCAGAATGGTTTTGAGGATAGACTGACGTGGGTGCATGGATCGGTCAAACTGGTGATACATGTTCCGCCAAAACCTGGTGCAAACAAAGGATAAGCTCTTTAAAGAACAACAGTAAAATGTAGGACGTGTTCACGGAAGGACAAGAAAAGCTGCACTGACTTGAAATGGTACGGCAGAGTTGAGGGCTCCAAGACTGGGTTTGATTCACTGTATGCAGGGCTGTAGAACGGATTCAAATAATTCTGTTTTTCACTCATGAGAAATGCCCACAGGGAGTGTGTCCGCTCTCTGAGCCTTATGGGAAATAAGAGACACCATAAGAAAAGCATGTTGGTCAAACCGTAATGATGTTACGACAACAACACACATGTTTTGACGCCACATTCTGACTGACTCACCTTAAAAGACTGCAAACAAAATGTCATTATTTCGGTGTAATGACATGTGTACAGTGTGTTTCTGTGTGTTTGTGGTTAAGACTCACTGCAGCTCCTCCCTTTGCCGCTGGTTGTTTCCTAGAAAGTTTCCGTACTGACAGGAGTGCACATGTTCGTGGATTTGCAGCAGGAACCACTCGCTGAACTCGAATGCCTATGGCAGGAGTTTTTGTAATTTCATTCAACAAACAAACCAAGCCCTCTAAATTGTAGGTTGGTAACACAGGAAGGATGAGTGTGAAGAAATCCATAGGACACACCTGTGGGAACTGTTCAGTGAGTTGCCAAACTGCTTCCAAAAACTGGGTAAAAATCGGCGACACTTCCTTCGGATCGCCATCCAGCTGGTCACACCTGTAGAGATGCCACCCAACAAGACACACGTGCAAACCAACCAGTGAGAACACAACAACACACACAACACAACTGGATTCCCTGGCTGATCCCACTGAGACCTCACCTGTCTGCAAACTTGTGGCCAAAAGAGATCCAGTCCTTCTCAATGAGTACCTATAAGATAAATATGGGGGGTTGAGTAAGTGAGATGGAAAAATCAAAACACATACACACAGAAAGTACTGCTAGGGTTGAGTGCTGGTGGTCCACTGTTGGTGGTATAGCATGTCCCACTATACCCTATATCAGGGGAGCCCAATAGGTAGATATAAATAATAAATAATAGAAATAAAAGAAATATATAATGAGTATTTCATTAAAATACATTTTTATTTTAGTTTGTTTATTTTAAAATATAATTCTGAATTTGAAGATTATAGTAAACTTGTAACATTAAAATAAAAAGTTTTTAAAATTGTATTGCCCAAAACAGGGGTCGGCAACCCGCGGCTATGGAGTTACATTTATCCCATTTCCCGTAATTGTATTCATTAAATGTATGTATTTAATGAAAGTGTATTGAGCACAATTTTGAAGCGAGGATGTGAAAATGTCCGGGGAGGAGGGCGGAGTGATTTTATGATACACGCAGTCGTAGAGCGTGCATCCGGAGACTGCTGAACCGAGCATTATTTCCGCTTCCCACCGTCATAGCAAAGAAGGAAAGAGCGTCTGTAAGGTGTCTGAACGGCATGACTCAGCACTATGAACAGACTGGGAAAACGGCAGGAAAGGACAGTAGTTGATTGTCATAACCTTAATCACGTGGACTATAAGTTTTCATTTATATTTATTTACTTGAGTCCAACATTAGTGTCCAACAGCAGGTTGAGAAATGGGATTGTGTCACTACAGTGAAAAGAACAAAGATGAGATTCAGATAAACATCAATCTGATCTCATCAATAAGGTCATCTGTCCTTCACACTGACCAGTTCTCTGTCATCTTCATTAGATCTACAGAACATGGTTCAAATGTTAAAGCTGCTTTGTTCAACTTCATACCAACGGCACCAGAAACAGTTTAGACGTGGGCTGAACAGAACTGACTGGGGGAGATTTATCAGGTAATCATGTTGCAAAAAAAAAAAAAAAAAATCACACTACAGTTGTTTAAACAAAAGGTAAAGGTAAAACGGTAAAGGGAAAAATATAAAGGTAATGGTAACAAAAATATATACTGTGTTATCTTCATTTCAGATACACAAAAATATTTGCGGCTCCCAGTGTTTTCTTTTACATGGAAACTGGTGCCAACTGGTGCTCTTTGGGTGTAAAAGGTTGCCGACCCCTGTTATAGGCTAATGTAGAGAGTAAGATATCCAGTTTATATACAGTAGGTAAATATATTTAGACTTTAAATCTAGGTAGATCACTTTAAGCCTAGTCATTTGAAAAGTAGCTCACAAGACTCAGGTGCTCAAAGCTGCCCACTGTTCACCTTGGTGATGGGTTAAATACAGAGGTAGAATTTTGTTGTGTGCAGTGGTGTAGATCACAATGTCACCATGACAAGAAAATATCCTTTCTTCCTTTATTTTACTGCATGTGTTTGTGGTTTGTTGATTTGATACCATGAAGCCCTTGATGGTACGATAGTACGGATCCATGAGCAACGACCCCAGAGAGCAGACTTGAGCGGTTCGGTCCCATCCATCAGAACAATGAACCAAGACACTTGTTCCTTCCACGGTCACTGCCTTATAGTGGAGACACAACAATGGAAATAGTGGATTCCAATTTAAGGGGAGGTAAACATGGTGAGACACTTACAAGAAAAGCAACTGATGTCTTGGATAAATTTACCTTGCGATTACATGCAAACACAAAAAGATCATAAGGAAAAATGAATTACCTTGGTGAGAAACACAGCTGCATCTACAACTGCTTTTATATGCCGAAGCCAGCCACTGCTTTCCAGACCAACCAAATAATCACTCATCGAGAGAGACCGGGACCCAGTTACTGTGGGACAAGACATTAGGCTTCAGGATGAAAAAAAAATTATAAATGAAGAGTTGGTTGTTGGTTTTAATGCTTGCTGAGGACATTAACCTTCTAACAGTTTTTGCAGGCTGCTCCTCATCACATGGATGTTTTCAATGCCAACAAACTGGAAGCGAATGTTAGAATAGTTGTCTTCATTTTCGTAGCCTTTACCCGCTGCTCGGTTTGCAAGTGCATTCAACTGAAAGTGTGTTTAAAAATACAAACAACATAACATTATTTATATATTCTTCTTCCTTTGCTTTCGGCTTGTCCCTTTTTCAGGGGTTGCCACAGCGAGTCAACAATTTCCATCTCACCCTGTCCTCTGTATCCTAACTCTAACTCCAACTACCTCCATGTCCTCTCTCACTGCATCTAAAATCTCCCCTTTGGCCTTCATCTTCGTTTCCTACCTGGGAGCTCCATCTCGATCATTCTTCAACCAAAATAACCACTTGTCCCCCTGATTACCTCGTTCCTGATCCTGTCCATCCTAACCTCGGCATCTTTAACTCCTCCACCTCCAGCTCTGCCTCCTGTCTTCTACCTATTTCTAGTGTCTCTATCATGGCTGGTCTCACAACCGTCCTGTTGTGTTCCCTTCACCTTAGTTGTTCCATCCTGCCTGTACTTTATCTTCTCCTCTCTTTTACAGTCTCCATTGGTCTAAACAGTTGATTTACCTAAACTCCAGCACCTTCACCCCCTCTGCTCCTTGTAATTAAATTATATATACTGTATATGTATATATACCTGAATAAATACATAAGTTATTACAGAAGTAATATTTTGCTTTTTTTTTTAAATCACTCTGTCATGTGTCATACCTTTGGCCTTGTATCCATGACATAAACAAAACGGCTGTTGTGATTGGCTTTGCTGATGGCCTGCAGCATGCTCTCATCCTCCAAGCATCGGGCGCTGAACCCAGAGAGAGGCTGACTGCACCGACACACTGCTGCCTAATGGGGTAAGAGGAGTTTCATGATTAGAATCAAACTAATCATTCCCTGCCAATCTGATAAACCACCCCCATAAATTCTCATTCTATCTGTGGAGCCACAAGAGGCTTACTATAAAACATAAGTATGAACATTATCTTCACTTACTGCCACCTTGTGGCCAATCATTGCATGAGCAAGAAGAACGTGAGTCATAAAAGAAACACTATTGAGTCCTACACATATTTGTCCTGTACAGTAAACTGCAACAACAAACACCTGGTCATTTACGAACCTTTTTCTCCTGATAAAAGTAAGTGAGGACTGGAAAGCGTCCTTTGCTTCTGAACTTAGAACTCCCCACAATGATAGGCTTACTGGCTGTAATGGGAACATACAGGTCTCGCGGATATGTCTCACACACCTGGAATACAAATGCAACGTCATGTGAACGACAAAAAAAATACAGGGGAAAAAAGAAATGTCATTCCAGATGTCACAGTTCCACATAAAATACTTCCATTATATAAAGTATTCGATTGAACATAACAGTGTTTGCAGGTAAAGTGCGGAGAGACTGATTTATTTCACTGATGTGGAGTCAGCAAACAAATTATACTGTCATCTATGACACTACTTTTGTCTGTACACATTAATCCCTGGTTCTCTTATTATAGTTGATGATTACAGTTAAGGCCGTACTTTGTAGTCTCTGTTGACATCAGTGAGCTGCCACTGGTCACAGGGCACACCCATTCTCTCAAACTCTGCCCCCAGGTCAATGAGCTGCCATCCTTCTTCCCTCTGCTGGTCATTCTGTTTGGGGTTGTAGGAGAAAGCGTAGAGCTCCTCATAGGAAACTAGGCAGAGAAGAAAATCAGAAGAAAATGTAAATGTAAATATCGTTCTTAAAGATGACACAATTCCCAGCACAAACATTGATGCAAACCTGGCCGTAGAAGACGCAAGAGAGAGCTGTAGACATCGTGACAGTCTCTTTCTCTCTGCACCACAAAGTTCACCACCCGGAAGTTTCGACACTGGATGACCAGAGGACAGCCTGTGGTGGTCAAGGAGAGCTTTTCCACAGAGGCTATGTGATGATGCAAAATCTGAGGAAAAAAAAAGATCACAAATCAAAAGATTCAGAAGTATTGAAATCCTTATGACTACAAGGGTGTTGAAGCATCACAATTAATGATTAACAAAATGATCTTAATTTATGTATTCCATATTAGTTTTTTTTCCAATATCTGATTCGGCAAATTTTCCAAACATGTATTGGATTATCAATATTTATTTATCTGTTTTTATTTATTTCCTTCTTATCACTGTATGATTTAGAGGCGCCATTATTCTGTTTTATGATCCCTTTTAAATACAGTGTAGTGCTGCCTCCTGGTGACTCTAACTGTAATATACAATATTGTATCTCTGAATATTTAAAAAAAAATAGATCAAAACTATTTTTTTGTTATTAGGCAAAAAAAGGTTGTTGAAATTCACAATAACAGACACATGACCTTTACAAGAGGTCTAAAAATAATACACTGCAACTTTATTGCTGAACATTTTTTCCACACTTTTGCCTCCTGGCATATGGCAACCTCACTGAACCAATTTGTTTTTCAAGTCCTAAATTTACATTTATTTTTCTCTTTGATTCTATCAGGACTCGGAATCTTGTTTAGGTAAGCCAAGACATTGTTACAAAAACAGTGGAGATCTAAACCCCATGCAGTACAGAAAAACAGCAAACAACAATGGACCATGACAAAGTAGAGTAAGATGCAAAACCGAAAGGAAAGGAAATAACTCTGCTGCTTCCAGCTTTTCTAAAGCAGCATCACATACAGCACAGAAACAATAACACGATGCACAGACGTGTGAACTATTTTTACTGCATTGTTCTAAAGGTCACAGTAATCCCGTGTGTGCACCATTCACTGGTTGTACTTTATGGTTGTACTTGGTTATAAAATATTAAGAGAAAGGGTTGTTCATAACTTCAGAATTGATGCTTTTCAGGGTCCACTGTTGTAATTGTTGCTTTATCTCAGTATTTCTATCTCCGCTGTTCTTTTCTTAAATTTCAATGACGATTAGTGAAGGTCATTGTGTTCACATACAAGGTGATTAATCTTCACCGGATCCATTAGAGTGTCTTTATTTTGAAGAGCAGTGAGTCACAACAGTCACCATCAGATCCACTTACCCAGATTTCCTGTGCAGCTGCGGTGGAGTTGTTAGAGCTGCTTTCCACAAAGATGAGATGTGTAGCTGTGAGGTACAGTGTGCCATTTGTTGTTTTGTTGCTGAAACGATCCACCAGTCGCACCTGCTCCACCTACAAGAAAGACATTTACAAATTAGCAACAGCATCTGAGTCATGTCAAAGAATGGGAAAAACATGAGTGGGCGGTGTATATTATTTGTTACCTAATGCTGTATTATTACAGCCTTAGACGTTTTAGAAGAGCAAGAAAACACCCCGTGATGCGACTTTTTAAATCATCTACAACATTGGGTAACATAAGTAGAACATTTACTCTGGTCACATGCTATGTCCCCATGCTCTACATATAGTGCAGTAGACAAAAAAAAACACTAAATGGCATTCTGAGATTTTAATTTCGCTAAAGCAGACCCAACTATAAATATAATTATAAAATTTAGAGAATATAATGAATGCTGTCTGTTTTGCAGTAGTTGGGAGTTTACTATGTGGAAGAAAAAAAAAAAGAACAACTGATTTTGCACTGTGAGGCTGCTTTCACTGCAAAAATCCATGATTCATCAAAGCGGAGGTTCTAGAGTTGACTCAGACATCCTCCTCTTTGTTTCCATTTTCCTGCTTGTCTCAGACATGATGAAATATTTGAAACCATCTCTGTACCTCAGCAACCACACAGATAATGTTTTGTCATTGTCTAAGCATATGGGTGCAATAAATTAATAAGAAACAAAAGTACAAGGTCTACAACAAAAAATAACTTCTAGACAGCATCATGGAATCATCAAGGAACCACGTTTTGGGGAAATAACATATTTTGCGCAAACAGCCCCAAAAGTAAACTCAAAAGGAGAACAGTCTTTGGTTGCAAACTACAGAGGTTACATAGTGGCTGACAATGCAAGTGCACTTA
The DNA here is from genome assembly GCA_016785265.1 of Paraplagusia blochii. NCBI lineage: Eukaryota > Metazoa > Chordata > Actinopteri > Pleuronectiformes > Cynoglossidae > Paraplagusia > Paraplagusia blochii. The sequence continues at coordinate 23,900 of JAFBJS010002553.1, read as the reverse complement.
AAACACAATGCTTGCATTCATCCATCCATTTTCATCCACTTATCCATCACCGGCTGGCTGGAGAAGAAGTCATATTGCACCGTGCCCTACCTTCCTGCACGTGGTGAGCCAACTGGCCCGAATTGGGGTTTGGACATGCCCACATGGAGATCCCTGGAGTTTCACACCAAAGACAGAGACATTGCCTCTGTGCCAAAGTGAAGGCCACAATTCCTGCAGTTAAGTCTAATTAATTGTACAGCCACACCTTGACTGGCAATAAAATAAGATCCATCTATTCCTTTACATCTGCTCATCCATTACCAAGTCAGCAGTCTCCACAACCTCCACCCAAATCACCTTGCACTGTACCTGCCCCATTGTTCAAGTGGTGGGCACCAACCGCCCAAACCCCAAGTCAATTTTGCCCAGAAGGAGAACCCTATATTGGAGTTACACACCAATAACAGAGCTATTTACCATGGGGCAAAACACAATTGTAAAATAAGATATTTAAATTGTAGTTGTGTCTATTGCAAATTACTATGGTTTCAGTTGTAATTTATGGCTCGCTAGAGGGGATTTTACTATCATGCATGTGGAACAAGAACTATAGTAGCCCTTAGTTACTTTTAAAATACAAAAAGGATGACAAACAGTTGTAGAATAATGTCAACATGAGTATCTAACAAGGCTAAAAATCTTGAGTTAAAAATTTAAGAAATCACTATCACGCCTGGGAAAGTCATTATATTGTATCAATACTCGATTCATTTACGTAAAAACCGAATACAAATTCTAAAGTTCACTATGGGCCGACGATCCAACCCTGTTGATACCAGGTAAAAGGACTAAATTTAGGATTATCTCCGTAGAAACGTCCCCAAAGTATTGGTAAACAAGCGTGTAAACAACCTCGAAGTAGACTGTAAAGAGAGCACTAGATTTGTATTTTTGTTAAAATTAATCCGTCACATTCTAGGATGCCTCTCTGGAGTAATGTTGACGCTGTCATACCAGGTTAGGTTGCAATAAGGATCTATCTGTTTGCTGTTCACTCAAAAACAAACAGCTCATTGATGCTTGTCACGTCAACGTTCTGCTGCCGACACCTGCTACAGCCTTTCAATGACGTTGCTTCACATATGTTTCGTAGACAAAATGTTTTGTAGAAAAATACAACATACTGATAACAGATCTTAAACAACTCCGCAAATACAAGGTTGGGCTGCTGTCGTTATCACGTCTACTCGAAATTAGCTTAAGATGTTAGCTACCTTCGGCGTCCGGATGTGCTCCATTAGTCCTCCGCAGTTGGAACAGCTGTCAGCGACTGCAAATCTTCAAACGTCACTTACTACACAAAACGCTATCATTGATAGTGTTACGGAGGACTGCGATACAAAACCGACTGTACTTGTCATACGAATATGTTATATTGTCAATTATCTTTCTTGCGCCTCCATCCGTGTAATGCTCCCAATATTTTCAACCCACAAACCCGGCAAGTGTGAGTTTTCCAAAATAAAAGTACTTGCTAAAATAAGGTCACACCCAAAACATCGTTGACGCCGCATTGTATTTATAATGGACTTAAATCATACCCCAAATTCGTAATTTACCACTGAGCATAAAAAATGTAACTGGTTTTGAAATAATTAATAATGTATCTGGGTCAGCTGTTTTGTATATTTTCCCTTTTAAACAATTTGATATATTTTTTTTCCTCTTATCTTCTTTTTTAAGTAACCTAGATTTTTTAAACTTCGGTTTCAAGATGTTGGTGAATTGCAAGACTGTAGTAAATGTCCTGCAAATGACATATTCATTAAAAATCCATACTTCATACTTGAAGTAAGATGGGGACTGAGAAAAATTAGAAATAACGTGTTCAACTATAACAACCATAGGAAATCAACCAATTTCTTTTAATTTGAAGAACACAACGGACATTTTTATAGTGTTTTTCCTTTAGCTTATTTTTCGTTCGCGACAAGCGGAAGTGGACAAGCAACGAAGTCCAACTGACGTCACGTGGCAGCGATAAGCCTAATGGGAAACGTAGTTTGGTTTACGCTTTACCCACAATTCATTAGTGTACGGAAAGTGTCAGGCGGGCAAAAGGAAAATAGCACCACGCGTTAAGTAGTACATTCAATAATTAGACGCTTTAAATTCTAAAAAAGAAATATTTCAGCATCACGCAACTGACAACTTGGGCTACCAGTTTGTTTGTTCGGTTTTCGTGAAGACTAAAGGTTTTATTTCATTTTGAGCTAAGTAGCCTGCTAGCAGTGATGTAAAGCTCGTGCTGAAAACGGGCAAATCCAAATAACGATTTGGGGATAAATGTGCGCTTTTTGAGATAAAATGTCGGGCTTTAATTTTAGTTCGGGGACTCTTGGAGCCACTAACATGGGTGGCGGTTTCACTTTTGGAGCAACAACAAGGTAATGACGTACCTATTCGCTAGTGCCTTTGCTAACGTTATAACCGTTAAGCTGAAGCGTGGCGGCCGTGAGTTTTTTTTATCGTTACATCAGATTTAATCTACATCCCCGTACACCTCTGTTATTAGTTATAGAGTGCTTTGTTTTTACCGTGTTGCATTCTGTTTCAGGGATTAGTTGTAATAATGGAATAATCTCCCGCAAGGAATTGTGTGTGTAACATTTACAATGTGATAGTCCTGATATAAATCCAATAGAACATTAAATAGATTTAACTTCAAATATCATATTAAGTTTACATTACTGACACTGTTATTAGTAATTTTGACTTTAAAAAGTAATCATTACAACTCTGAAACAAAACTTACTGTTTTTTCTTCTTAGTGCCCCTGCACCAAGCACTGGGGGCTTTTCTTTTGGAACTGCTGCTGCGACCCCAGCCTCCACCACCAGTACGACACAGTCTCTTGGCCTGGGAGGAAGTCTCTTTGGCCAGAAACCATTAGGATTCTCTTTTAACACACCTGCCTCAAGTAAAGATATGCCAGTTGTTCGAAAAAGAATGTCAATATTTTTTAAACTGTTTTTGTTGTATACTGAGAATGTAAAAAAAATGAATGTATTATCTGACAGCAGGGATGCACATCTTATCTTGTTAAATGCAAAACAGACTAAAACGTGTGTTTATCATCAGACAACAAGATAATTAACAGATACTATGTCTTGTAAATGGAAAATGGAAAAATGTGTTTGAGAAATGTATATTTAACATAAATTGAAAGTCATTGCATTTACAACGATGCCTTTAATAAACAGTAGGATTTCACTCATCCAATAACAATAAGTTAAGAAAAATAAGTTTTTGAACAAATGTACCAAAGACAAAAAAAAAAAAGTCTAACTTCACATGTACCCACCATTTCTTCTAGGTGCTCCAGCCACTACACAAGCTGCTACAGGCTTTAGCATGCCCTTCAACAAGCCGACTGCCTCAGCTACACCCTTTTCCCTCACTGCAACCACAACCACCTCCTCATCAGCACCCGCTGGTGCAGGATTATCATTTGGCTCCATCCTAACATCTACCGCCCCACAGCAGCCTGCTGCCACATCTTTCACTCTTGGGCTTGGTGCAACAACAACCACAACAGCAGCATCGACCGTCCCATCACTGGGTGGGGGCCTTTTCTCCAACACTGCCTCTTCAGGTACCAAGCAGCATAGCTTGTGCCATTTCTTGTATTGTACTTGGTGACTTATTATTTAAACCATCCCTTCAAGATGAAACTATTCTATATAAAGCTTTCTGTGTTTTTTTAGTCTTTTTCAAGTGTAGTAGAAACCCATATTTTTCTTTTGTTTCAGGGCTAGGTCAGACCACACTCGGAGGAGGTGCAGGCTTAACATTTGGTTCCCTATTGGCTCCATCTACAACAGTTGCTGCTGCTCCGGCCCCTAGTGTTGGCCTTGGTGGAGTGGACTTCACTGCTTCTTCAGAAAATAAGAGTGACTCATCATCTGGGACAAATGCACAGTATGTCTTTTAAGATGCAATAAAAATTAGACAAAGTTCAGTAGAACAAGGAAAAAAATGATGTGATTTTCCATATTCTCTGTCCTCCTCAGAGACAGTAAAGCTCTTAAAGATGAAAATCTACCACCCGTCATTTGTCAAGATGTTGAGAATTTTCAGTAAGTGACTTTGATAATGATTTTTAAATACGACAATTATTTAAAACAAACTGCTCCATGCTAGAAGTTTTAATATTAGTTTCCTTTTTTATTTTATTTTTTTAATGTGTAACCTGTACAGTGTCCTTGTGTGTCTGAAAGATGCTTATAAATAAAATGTACTATTATTACTATTTACCTTTTACATTTGGATATCTACAGCAGTGGTCCCCAACCACTGGGTCGAGGACCGTTACCGGTGTGTGGATAAAGTGGTGCCAGGCCACAGAGAAATAATGTTTCCTTTTGGCCACTTCTGGCTGTTACTTCCACTTGATCCATACCCATATCAACAAAATAACTGAACAATAGAATGGCTAGGATTCTGTCATCAACAATGCAACTATATTTGATTAGGAAATATTTTCACAGTGAAGATGACAACAATAAACTCAAAATGAAGCAAATTAACTGTTTGCATTGATGAGTCTTTAATACAAGATATTGACCTTGATTTCTTTGGCTTTGTTGGTACTAACAGCATTTTCAATCTATCCTTTCTAGAAAATTTGTGAAAGAGCAAAAACAGGTTCAAGAAGACATCAGCAGGATGTCGTCAAAGGCTATTTGTAAAGTCCAGGAGGACATAAAGAACATGAAACAGCTGCTTTCTGTCAGTGCAAGTGGGCTGCAGCGCCAAGCTCTGGCTATTGACAAACTCAAACTGGAAACGGCACAGGTAAGTGGTTGCTTTAAATAACTGTTAATATCCTGTTCCTGTTCAGAAACACTAATATAAATTTAGGGTTGTCAGACCAAGTACAAATACATTGCATTTTATTTTGCTGTATCAGACAAAAACTTTATACCGTAAGGCAATCATTGTCAGCTTGAAAATAGAACATAAACAGTATAGAGTTATTATATCTTTTCAGAAACTCTTGTATCATGTTTCCTTCTTTTCCAAGGAGCTAAAAAATGCTGACATAGCACTGCGAACACAAAAGACTCCCCCTGGACTTCAGCATGAGAACACGGCTCCTTCTGAGTAAGTAGGCTCTTCAGATAATCAAACTGAATCAAATCCATGAGGATTTTACAGCGGCATGATTAGTTCAAATTTATCTTGCTTTGTACCGGTAATAGCAATGTTTGCATGTGTGAAGTCGGCTCTGGGGACAAGACCTTAAGATTTGTCATTTTTGTTTTTAGCTACTTCCATAGTCTTGTAGAGCAGTTTGAGGTGCAGCTGCAGCAGTATCGCCAGCAAATAGAAGAGCTGGAAAACCACCTGACAACACAGAGCACTGGTTCCCACATTACACCTCAGGGTAAGATGGGTCTGTTTTTTTTTTGGTTTTTTTTTGATCACGTGCAGCTTTTAAGCTTTAAGTTTTGCTTCTTTAAGGTTAATCCAAAAAAACATAAAGAGTACTGTACATTGTTTATTTGTAATTTTTTTTTCTTTTCCCAAGACTTAACCATGGCCATGCAGAAGTTGTACCAGACATTTGTTGCTCAGGCTGCACAACTCCAGTCTGTTCACGAAAATGTCAAGGTCAGTTCCTGTGGATTTTCTCATAGTTTTGCAAAATATTCCAGTGATCTTTGCATGATTAAGCGAAGAGTAAATAAAAAAAAACTGAATTTGTAAAATTAGTTGCTATCCCACAATTCACAATTTTCTTTGCTGTCTTTTAGATCTTAAAGCACCAGTACCTCTCTTATCGTCGGGCCTTCCTCGAAGACTCCACTGACATCTTTGAGTCCAAAAGAGCATCCAACAGGAAGTGGCAGAGCACGCCGCGAGTCACGACAGGGCCCGCACCTTTCTCCAGTGTGCCCAACGCTGCAGCAGTTGCCATGGCAGCCACGTTGACCCAGCAACAGCAACCAAATCCAGGTCTGACAGCCTACAAGTTTTAGAAAGTACTTCACCTCACATTGTTAGAACATCTGAAAGTGTGAAAGCAGAGGGGGGAAAAGTTGAAGTTTTGTAACGTACACCATAAACATTTTCCAAAAAGAAAAAAATAAATATGAGGTTAGCCACAGGTTAGTCATCTGTCTGTGGTTTCTCATTTGAGGAAAAAAAAATGTTAGAAACCCAGACATGGACAGAGACAGTGGAAACATGTGGCCTCAGTGCTGCCTTACATCTACTCTGAAACGATAGGTTTTGTGCCTCACACTGAAACAGAATGAAATTGTAAAGATGAGTGAAAAAAAGTGTTAACCGAATGACACAATATTTTTGCTGTGTTAGCACTAATCTAGATCACGCACTAACACACACGCACTTATTATAGTGAACATTATCTTCACTTTGTGCTTTAAAAAAAAAAACACACACATCCCAATCAAGAGCACTTGACATTCTCTGTAAATAAAAACAAAAAATGACCTTTAAATTACAATTACTTTGTTTAAAATGTTATTTTGAACATATGCATCTTCTTTAGTTTAACATTTTACTTGCTTGAAAAAAAATTCTACTCAGTACTGATATCCAGCGTTAATATACTGTAGTACAGTTATTTACTCTTACTAAGTAAACAAAGTTAAACATCCATTGCCAAGTTAACAATAAAAACACATAATTGTGTATTTATACTTCAGGTATTTAACCTCCACACACCACATCAGTGTTATAGCCACAAATGTATTCAGTGGTACATACAGTAACTTGAAGTGAAACACTAATTTATTTGTTGTTTAAAATACAGGTCCTTTTTATAGACTTTGATTGGTGGGCCATTAGATTGGCATGTCAAGACACTGAAGTGTTAAAACAAAAATAAGCTATTGTGTGTAATATAATAGCATGCTGCTGGTGTGTCTTTAACTTGTAGAGTTGGAAAGAAAATATGTTTATAAAGCAATACCTAAAGATAGTATGGTTTTAAAAGCAGCATGTTGTTCTGAATAAACATTCATTCTCCATCATTTACCAACCAAAATCCAGTACGTACTTGTACATACATTCTCAGCTCTGCCAAAGAGTTCTACCATTTTCAAGGATTTAACAAATTCCACAGATCACACTTGGATTACTATAGGTGTTCAGTATTTATTTACCTATTTATTATTCGGATTCTTTTCGGTGAAATGTGTACTGGAGAGGGGCTAATACCAAAAGCACATACAACACTAAGCAATCTGCTGGACAGAGCCTAACACCGGACAGATCTGACTGGCTTTTATTTTTTGTGGTGGTGATTGTGCAGCCAAAAGCCTGTACTGACATGATTATTTGCAAGACATTCAGTGAAAGTTGCCAAAAGACTCAGGGTTGAAACTTTGTTATTGCCTAAATCAATAAATTTAACATTTTCTCCATTCCTGCACACAAAAATCCACACACTGTCTCGTGGAACTAGTTGTGAATCTCTTAATAATGATTGTACTTTTTTTGTCATTTTATCACATGACATCGGTGTGTTTGTATACGGTGAAGTTATTAACAAATGGTTTGCGTACCATATTAGTATTCAACAGTGACACCAAGTTTGTTGAGTCACTGGGTTGATTGAACGAGGCCATTACACTGTTACTTGATTTAAGCTGTTTTACACAAGGGCTACTGTCGGTGTCACATGGCTGGATTAATTTATATCTACTAGTTCAATAAAAATTCAGAGAGGACTGACGGAGATGTAAATGCGCAATCAGGTATTTTAGTTCTCAAGGTGGTACTTTGTACAGACTTAAGGAGCCCTATTACTGTGGCTGGAAATAGAAGTAAAACAAATGTTGCTGCTCAAACTGGTTCTTCTGTGCCAGTAAAATCCATCGGTGCCAAATGACGTAGACAACAGAATGTCACCACACACATCCATGTCTCTTCGTTAAGTTGGGTTTTCATTTATTATAACATGCGGGAATTAAATCCTCAAAATCTTTTACTTCAGGACAATAATTTAGTTGCTGATGCTCCAGACAAACACGTCCTCTGGCCAAGATTGTCAGAAGAAGTTTTGGAGCCAAGTTTCCTACTACTAGGATAAAGTTTAACCAAAACAAAGAGCTGCGTCTTCCAGATCTTCACATAATAGACTGGCAACCTGGTTCTAAATCTGAATTACTTAAAAACAGCAGAATGAATTTCATTTACCTCTCTACTAGATGAAGTGATCTTGTGCTGAAAAATCCCATATTTCTGAATCAGAGAATGTGATTTTGGAAAATTAAGCTGTAACATCTCCACATGTTCCTGACATACCCTTACTTTTTTCACTCCCTAACACTTGTGTAACCCTAAGCGAGAGCCCTGTGTATCACTTCTCACTACTTTCACATGGTACTACTCTTTATACTGCTTTTTTTTTCTGTTTGCGGTGTATTATTTATGTGGCAGAAAATACTTCTTGGTATCTGTAATCATTCATCTCAAGCATGTTTTCTTGCTTGGAGATTGTTTATTGCTAATGATGTTAGATAACACACTGGTGAACAGTTGGGTTAATACAATATTATTGACTTTCAAGAGCAAACCAACCATTTCACTCAGTCTTGATTTAATTCCACAGATTTTTACACTGAGAGGCAGGAACTTTTTTTTTTTTTTTTAAATCAATCCTGATTGCTTTTACTTGTAGGTGCGTGTGTAACCACCTGTATAACCGATGCCCGTTGATACAGTATAGTTAATATATAATTAATATGGTGTGCCTTTTAAGCTATATTCAATAATTGTGTGATCCCTTCTCCGAGGCGGATGCTAGTTCATTCACTCTCAGACTGTTTGAAACTTGTCGAATGCAGTAGCAATTAGTGATTAACAATCAAAATCTGTTCTAAACTGTTTGTTTGTGTTTTATGTAAGTGGACTTGCATATTGAAATAAATCAGTTTTTTTTAAACGAAGAAACGTTTGTCCTTGTTTCTTTCCGACTCGAGCCGTGGCAGCAATGCAGACTAAATTGGAAGACTTTTTGTGAATTGAGCTCGCACAAAACTACATTGAGAAAAAGACAAGTTTCTGAGTGAAAGAACTAGCAAGTCTTTGTTGATTGAAAAAAAACTACATCAGAGTTAAATCAATGTAGTACATTTTTAGAGAAGTAAATTTGTGATATGCTGAATGGGCACAGGACAGTTGAACTGAATTGTATCTAAAGCACAAAGGGATTGTGTATTTTTTTTTTTAACAATCGGCACATTTTTCAATTAAATACGACTTTTCAGATTTATTTTTCTGAGTTAGTATTGTTAGAAGTTTTTTTAATCATCAACATAATCAGAGCAGTAAAAGATGTGCTCTCTTTCCGTGCCTTAGGAACCCAGGCACCCTTGGGATCAGGTTTTGGAAATCCTTTTGCCACAGCAGCAGGCAGTAGCCTGGGCTCTTCCACCCTTGGAGGTATAACCTCTGGCTCCTTTTTGTTCTCTTTTACCCTTACTCTACACAGTTCAATGTGCAAGATCAGGGTCTTTTAGAGTATGCTTGTGTGAGCTTGAAGGAACAGTGTAGTCAGTGCTTTATCTTACTCTTTAGTTGTGGTCTCGGCTTCTTCAACATCTTCTTTACGGTGCCACTTCCTGTAACGACGTAGTACGGTTTTGCTTTTTTTCTAATGTCCTCCAGTATCTGCGTGTGTGGTGCATGACTGCATGTATCTGTTTCAGTTGCGGCTGTGTGAGCACAAGCTTACCTGTGTTACTTTGTCCTGCAGGTTTTGGTGGTGGGCCTGGATTTTGTGGTGTGGGCACTGGGGGTTCTTCTTTTGCATTCTCCACCAGTAAACCCACAGGGGGCAGTCTGAGTGCAGGTATACATATTTCGTCTAGTCTACACCTTGATCAGTAGATCAAAAGTCAGAATAATCTTGCCTGGAAAAGAACATTTCAGGTTCAGTTTATGAAAATATCCACTGGATAGGATGTGTAAGAATCTTTTATTATATTATCTGTTATTAACCTTTTCTCATTCTCACCTGTCTGTCTTTTTTGTCTCTCTAGGTTTCGGTACCACCAGCAGTTCAGGATTTAACTTCAGCAGTCCTGGTCTCAACCCGTCCGCTGGCCTGACCTTTGGTGTGTCCAACCCTCCTGCTGCTGGCTTTGGCACAGGAGGCCCACTTCAGCTCAAGAAGCCCCCTGCTGGTAACAAAAGAGGCAAGAGATAGAATCGAGCATTTTGATAAGTCTGTAAAGTCAGGCCTGAGCTGCAAAACAGAATAAATGTGTAATTTTGAAGCACAAGTTGCTGCTTGAAGCTTATGCTTAACAATTACAAAAAATGTTGATTTGCAATCCAAAAACCGGGTGTTTCCTGTTCTGGTTCCTGTTGTGGTGTGTCAACACGAAATTTGAAACGTAAAACCGTAGACTGATTGTTTGAAAAGGCAACTTGGCCAAGAACAGAGTCCAGGGGATAATGGAGATTATACAAGTTTATACAACAAGGATGAAAAACATCAAGTCCAGATGTTCCAGTGCTTCTATCTAATAAAACGCAGTTTTATAGGCACAAGAGTTTGTCCAGGTTGGGTTTTTGGGAAGCACAGTTTTATTTTTATAGAATTACATGAGGGAGGTAAAAGGTGACTTTCACCTTAGTCCCACGCGACCTGTCTTTCCTCTCTGTTCTTTGTCCTTATCCATTATTGTGTTATTTACTTTCTAGATACATTTTGTGTTTGCTCTAAAACGTCCAGATAACACGTACGTGTTATGTGTAGTACATGGCTTTTACCGGGACTGTCACTTTTTTTTTTCCAAAATCTGAAAGTACTTATTAACTTGGAAGCTCAGTACACAATACACCAGAGTAATTACCACTGGACCAAAAGGTACTTAGACATAGATCCTCCTTCAGTGCCAGGTCTTGATGATTTTAGGTTGACTAAAACAGCACCATGAACCTTAAACCTTCAAATACTTCAACCTGCATAGATATAAATTCAGTCTAACGTGACTGATGTAGTTTGCATTTCACCAGATGTTTAAATGAAGGCCCCTAATGATACATATTAGATGTTAATGTGGAAACTTTACGTACGTTTCCTAAAATGTGATTTTGGACAAACGGTGACATTCCTTATTTCTTTATGATGTCATGCTATCTGAATCTAAAAGAGCAGATTCTTCATGTGCTACAGCATATTTGCACTTGCCAGTGATTGTGTGAATGTGCATGTGTCTCTTTGGTCCATGATGGATTCTCTACTTTTGTGGTTGGGGCACGAGGTCCTTTAGTTTTACCAAATCGTCTTTGTCTGTCCAGATACCAAACCCTGATGGTTGTATTGTTTTCTAATCACATCTATGTAAACATTATTTTCAAGATGCTGTTTAATAATAAAACCTTCTACTCGACTTCTGCCTGTTTGTATCATCACTTCAACATGAAGCTATGACTATTAGAGTGAACAATAAATAGTGTCTTATCTATAGGGATGACATGAATGATCAAAAGTACTGCTGCTGGATATACTGTTTTGTTCCACTTCTGTTGGCCTCATTTTTAAATGCAGGGTGGAAGATTGTCACATTCCGTAATTCTCTCATGGGAAAAAAAATACTTCCTCTGAGTTTGTCCCTTCTCTAAAAACAACAGGTCTGCATTTGACAGCATCCCTCATATACTGGGAAGAAATGTTTCTTCTTCACCAGGAGATGATGTGCAGAAGAAATGTATTCACCATCCTCAAGACTTTTCTTAAGGACAGATGTAGTAATACAGTATATTAATGAATACAGGTACACAGGACTAAATGCATCACCCAAACCAAGTAAAGTAGCAATCCGACTGAAACAAAGTTAAACCTCTCAAAATAAAAAAATTAAAAAATTGTTGAGATAAATATATTGAAACCATAGACTCTTCCTATATGCCCAGTTCTAAACAATCCCAACGTTAATTTCTCACTCCATCTGTTGTAGACAACACAGACAGGAAGGTGTAGAAAAATCAAGAGAAACCAGATTAAGATGGTTTGGACATGTTCAAAGGGAGGACAGTGAATACATGATGCGGGCAGAAGAATGATTCTAGAGATGGAGCTACCAGGTAAGAGACTAAGAGGATATTGATGGATGCAGTAAAGGTGGACATGGAGGAAGTTGGAGTCAGAGAAGAAGATACGCAGGACAGGAAGAGATGAGAGTAATAACTCGCTGTGGAACCCCCTGAAAAAGGAGCGCGCTCAGAGGAAAAAGAATAAAGACGCTTTCCTACCTGTAGGGGGCGGCACAAAACTATAAACGACTGCCTCAAAGAAACGAGGAAAAGCGCCGTTGCTATGCGACGAAAGGTCTTATATGCATACACTGACAATGTAAGAGATACAATAAGTCGTTTTTAGAAAGTTAAAGTTTTTTTTTTAGTTTAATACTCCTTACGGTTCTGCGCAGATTCGCGGGTAACGTCCGGACTTTTACTGTTTTAACGGTTATTGAGTTTTAACGGTTATTGAATTAACAACCAATGTTTGTCAACTTCGAGTGGCATCGCGACTTCGGCCGAAATATATAGATTTTTTAAATAAGAATACCACTTAGAACGGAACTTACAGCAAATGTTTAGTGTTAGTTTAGCTTTAGACTTTTTATATTTTAATTTTTAAACACCGACATAAGAGTGCTTACCTCTGTTCCGAAGATATCCCCGCTGTCAAGGTAATGTAACACTAGCAGCATATCTACACAAGCTGTTCCTCTCCAGATCATCAGTGTTATTTTTATTTATTAACTTATTAACTGCTACGTGAATGACAGGCTGCTGCATCTGGTTTGTCAGTGGTAACCATGAATAATGAGGGAGAATAATGAATTTTTCTAGAAGTACGTTTACTTCTTCAACACGTAATCCTGTTCCTATGAATAAAATGGTGGAAATACAGCAATAATCAGCAATTATAGATAAATAATAAACTAATAAATAATAATAATAGATAAATTATAAACATTAGGTCAATCCGTTGTTTACTGTATCTTTCCTTTCAAATTTTATGGCTTTTAAGTCAATGTTTCTCATCCCTTCCTGTCGTCTGTATCTCCTACTCTGTCTCCAACTACCTCCATGTCCTCCTTCACTGCATCCATCAGTCTCCTTTGTCTCTTACCTGGTAGCTCCATCTCTAAGATCATTCATCTATCAACGTATCGAATGTCCCTCCTCTGAACATGTCCAAACCATCTCAATCTAGCTTTTTCTCCTTCCTGTCTTCATTGTCCCCCTGATCACCTCATTCCTGATCCTGTCCATCCTTGTCTCTCCTAAAGAGAATCTCAGCATCTTTAACTCCTCCACCTCCAGCTCGGCCTCATTTCCTCTGCTTATTCCAAGTGTCTCTTATCCATCCATCATGGCTGGTCTCACAACTGTCCTATAAACCTTTCCTTTCCCCTTTGCTGACACTCTTCTTTCACAGATCACTACTGATACTTTACTCCACCTGTTCCATTCTGCCTCCACTCTATCCTCACTCTGCCATAGTCTCCACTGCTCTAAACAGTTAATCCTAAGTATCAAAAAGTAGGATTTTCCTCTATTTTAATATTTTTCCATAAAGGCTTTTAAAAGAATAGATTGTTGACACATAGAGGAGATTACTATTTTTATCTGTTTGTGAAATTTAATGAAAAGTAATAGAGAAACAGACAGAGGGAGCGTATAGAAGCTGAAACTGACAAGATGAAAGGATAAAAGTACGACATCACAACAAAGGAGACAGGGACAGAAATAGGAAAGGGAAGATGAGGCAATTAAAAGTTTACCAACACAAACTGCCATAACACGCCAGAGGAAAACCCAGAAGACAAGTTGGCGTGTTTAAGCAACGTCCCTCCACACACTCTTACCGTTATCGTCTAAATCTCACTGTCATACAGAAGCTAAGTTTTGTGTTGCAGCCATGCCACTTTCTGAGACGACGTACTGTCCGGAGCAGATCAGGATTCCTCCTGAGCTGCCAAACATCCTCAAAAACTTCACCAAGGCTGCCATCCGAACACAGCCCAAAGATCTGCTCGAGTGGTCTGTGGCGTAAGTCTACATTACAGCAACCCTCATCTTTCAAACAAGGCCACGGAAACAGTGTCTGTGGGCAGCCTCAGCTTGCACATGTGCACGGCCTTTTCACCTATAAATCTCTTGTCTGTGCACTGACTGGCTGTAATTAGATCCCCTGGGCTTTTTCACTTTTACTGCAGCGTTTGAGCAGCTTGACATTTTCCAACAAAGTGAAAGAGGTTGTAGATTAGGGTGGCGGAATTTAAATACATCAAGCTTTGGGTGCCTATTAAATGCAGTTAGCCTCTTCTAGTTTATAGACCATCGAAGCGTGGTGGTGTTTGATGCCTGTGATAATTAAGCAAAGCACAGGGTGAGGCAGACAGAAACAATTATAATATCTCCTGGGTTAAGACCTGCTTAGGTGTTGTTAGAACTGCACCTTTTCCTGCTGATCAGATAAATGTAAATGCTAACTCTTAATGCTTTGGTTCACTGGAACTTAAATCTCTGCAACAGTAATTTCAAAAAAGCTGTGAAGCAAAGCCGCTAAATTACTTTCATTATTTTAACTGCGAAGTAAGATTTTCCATTTATAAAGTGCCGTATGTAACAAATTAAACTGAAGATGAAAACGATTTATAGTTCAGCAATAGCAATAGAATAACATGCGCTGCAATCTAAACATAGTGCATTTTTCAGATACTTCACTGCACTTTCCAATGGAGAACCACTGCCTGTCAAGGAAAGGTTGGACATGAGTGCTTCCAACCGCAAGACAGACACAGCACTGACTGCAGATTTACTCAGGACTCTTCACAAACAGGTGATTTTCTTACTGTTCTGATAGAGTAGAGAGAAGAAAAACGAAGGTCAGTCGTAGCAAGACAGAGAACACGTGTGTGAAAAAGGTTGAACAGTGGAATGGTGATGTTCCAAGGAGCAGAGGTGGTGAAGGTGCAGGAGTTTAGATACTTAGGATCAACTGTTCAGAGCAGTGGAGACTGTGGAAGAGAGGAGAAGAATGGAGTACAGACAGGATGGAACAACTGGAGAAAGGTCTCAGGGGTGATTTGTGATAAAACAGTGTCAGCTGAGGTGAAGGGAAAGGTTTACAGGGTGAGATTCTCTTTAGGAGAGACAATGATGGACAGGATCAGGAATGAGGTCATCAGAGGGACAACACAGACAAGAAGGTTTGGAGAAAAAGTTAGAGAAGCCAGATTAAGATGGTTTGGACAGAAGAGGGACAGTGGATACATTGTAGGGAGAATGATCTTAGAGATGGAGCTACCAGGTAAGAGACAAAGAAGAGATTGATGCATGCAGTGAGGGAGGACACGGAGGTAGTTGGAGTTGAGTTGAGGATACAGAGGACAGTGTGAGGTGGTAATTGTTGACTCGCCGTGGTAGACAAGTCAAAAGGAGAAGAAGACCACAGTCTGTATAAATTTATATATGACACATTAGTGTCACAGGTCAAATGTGCTTTCACTGCTTCAGTTCT
Organism: Paraplagusia blochii; assembly: GCA_016785265.1. Taxonomy (NCBI): domain Eukaryota; kingdom Metazoa; phylum Chordata; class Actinopteri; order Pleuronectiformes; family Cynoglossidae; genus Paraplagusia; species Paraplagusia blochii. Next base: position 8,335 of record JAFBJS010002553.1, on the reverse strand, counting down.
CTTCAATTTTCTTTATCTGCAGTTTGCAGTAACCATTTTCCCATGTGGGTCATTAAACTTTCATGCCATTGTAAACCTATTAAATTTAACCTGGGGCAGGTAGTGGCCTCGAAGTGTATTGGACAGATTCATTAAGAAAAATGAATAATTAACATTTTCTTAAAGGTCAACATTTAAGTAAGTTCCTAAGTTCCTTCGTGCCAGTAATACTGATGTGGAAGTTCTATTTATAGTATTACCAGAAGTGGTGACACCGACAGGCATTTCAGACTTTTCTCATTTTCACTTGTCATTAATGCTCACTTATTGAATCACAGCTGTCCCAGAAAAAGGTCTGCAGTAAGGAGGAGCTGTGGAAGAAATGGAAGGATCTGTGTCTACAAGAGGATCAGCTGGAAACCCTGCTGTCTCTCGGCAGCTTTGGCTCAGAAGTTGACTGGATGGAGTTTTTTGCCCTGGGCTGCTGTGCACTTGGAGGGGTGAGATGATGTGAACTGCACATGGTCAGATCCAGATGCTTGATATAGTTAGACACCACTTGAGTTGGGCTCTTAAGTGTGAGTGCAACTTGTGATTTTTTTTTTCTTCTCCTCCCAGTCTTGTCCTCAAGTGTGTGTATACTAGATCCAGGCGTCTGAGATGCAGACTTTTCCATTAGGATCCCCGGGCTTCAGAGCGAATGAGGGCACAAATCCCTTTTCTGACTGTGAATCTCTGCATTTCTATTAAGCCAAGATGCACACAGAGCAAACATCAAAGAGAATATCTTATAAGAACTTTGAGGATTAGACGTAAATTCAGATCAGCAGTAATAACCTTATTTGCTTAACGCTGGGAGGCTATCGTTTTTCAGGACGCGTTCGTCACTTTAACCACATGGGGGCAGTCACGTTCTGTATTGATTGGTCCATTTTTTTTCTCATGGCTTGGAGGATTTTGCAGAGTGCGGTTGTGGGAGGCTGTGATGTGATTATTTTTGAATGTTTATGTCATATTTAAACACTGACTTAAGTCTCTTTTCCTCAGACCCTGTTGAGTTCTCTAAAGTTTGCCTGTGAGATCCTGACAGAGGACGAGGGCGGCAAAGACCCAACCATTCCGTATGACACCTTTGTCAAACTCTACACCTACTTGGCTCACCTAGATGGAGATATGCCTCAAGAGCAAGTTGACAATTTTCTCAGCAGTCTCCTGCCACAAGTGTAAGTGCAGTCGGGGTTTTATCTTTAATATGTAAAACTGACAACTTAATAATAATTTTAAATATGCCAAAAAAAGGTTAAACTTTGTATTTAACCTCAAACTAGTGATAGTGCCATTCATTTTGGTATCATCCTGCCAGTGTTAATTGAAAACACAATAACATCATTATAGATTTAGAATGTGTGTGAATGAATGGGAATAAACAGTAAAATGGTGAGGCTATAAGGAGCAGAAGTGGTGAAGGTGGAGGTGTTTTAGTTTCTCCAACAACTGGAGAAAAGAGTCAGGAGTGATCTGTGATAGAAGAGAGTCAGCTAA
>JAFBJS010002552.1:288605-304608 GCA_016785265.1 Paraplagusia blochii | reverse complement strand
AAACCATCTCAATCTGTCTTCTCTAGCTTTTTCTCCAAACCTTCCTGTCTGCGTTGTCCCTCTAATCACCTCATTCCTGATCCTGTCCATCCTTGTCTCTCCTAAAGTGAACCTCAGCATCTTTAACTCCTCCTGCCTCCTGTCTTCTTCCTATTGCTCGTGTCTCTAATCCACAAACCGTCCTGTAGACCTTTCCCGTCCCCTTAGCAGACGCTCTTCTATCATAGATCACTCCTGACTCCTGACAATGTCCCCTGGGTCAAGTATAAAATGTCCTAATTAATCATTGTCATAATTTAGAAGTAATGTCTATTGACTTGGGTCGTGAAGGTTCAGGATTTGGGGGAGGATTTGGGGAACACCGCGTTAGAACATCGTCTTTAAATCATCTTTAACTCCTGCACCTCCAGCTCTGTCTCCTGTCTTCTACCTATTCCTAGTGTCTCTAATCCATCCATCATGGCTGGTCTCACAACTGTCCTGTAAACCTTTCCCTTCACCTACTATTTTTAATTTATAACAATAAGGACCAGTTTATTCTGCACTTCCCTACATTTACTCCCCTTACATAGCAACAGTGATCCTGCCTAAAGCCTCTACACAGTAATATCTGATCTGCATTAACAAATAAAAGTGGAACAAATGAGGTATTCCACTTGAATACTTTGATTTAAACCTGCCATGCTGAGTGAAACAACAAACTTCCCCTCCATTATGGGACACATGATCGTCAGTAATCATTTCCTCCCCAGGCCTGATTCTCCTACTGGGCTCCTCAGCTCCGTCCCATCTGTGCTGCACAGTTGTTCCTCAGCAATGCATCATGGTGCACTGGAGGTGACACTGAAGTATTATTACCACACACTTGGCTGAAGCGGGGGCGACAGTGGTGCCATTATGCCATGAGCGAGGTGCAGGACTGTGAGCCACATGTTTAGAGACGTCAATTCCTGAGAAACACTTATCTTTCTGCTCCGCTGCTCTGTGTGTGTGTAAGCCAGCGGTTTGGGAAACATAAAGACGATGCGAGAGAACAGAGACTGAGCAGACATACCAGGAGAGACGCAGTGTTGACAGAGGAGCCGCTCTGGACAAGTGTGGATGCGTTCCCTGACGGCTGAGTGTTTGCCAGAGACAGACAGTCAGTAAGAAAGACAGTTGGGGAGAAAGGTGTCAGTCTGTCAACCTCCCCCTCAGCGCCACCACCTCCACCACCGACCCATCCTCCTCCTGCCCTTGCAAACCACCAGCAGGGAGGCCAGGGGGGCTGACGGAGGGAGGCCGAGGATGGACGAGCTGCTGAGAGAGAGGGAAAGAGACGAAGGAAGGACAAGGACCAGGAGGAGTGGGAGGAGAGGGATGACAGGGGGAATCTGAAGAGCCAGGGGCAGAGAGATGAAAAGAGGTGAAGAGGGGGAGCAGGGGGAGGTGAGCCAGGTGTTCTCCTCACAGCTGTACCGGTCAGTGACCGTCCCCTCGGTGCTCAGCAGGCAGAAAACAAACACACTCCTGCAGCTCGGAGTATCAACCAGGTTTCTCTAAAAACCACTTGGACTAGTGAGACATCTGAACTTTCTTTTAACCGAGACATTTTTAGAATACACGACCAGATGGACAAAGGATTTATCAAAGTTCTGGTGCCAGGAGTAACAGCTAATGAGCTAATTTTCGCAAGTTTTCTTTTTTTTTTGTTGTTAGCATGCCTGTTCAGCCAATAGAGTTAATAAACAGATGCTGTACGTGGCACTGCTACAACCCAAATGATGCACAGATGCTGGTGTGGGATGTTACCAGGATTATTTTATCTTCCAGTCCTTAATCCCTGGCGACATGAAGTAGATTTGTGCAGAAGCTGTGAGTGTGGGTCTGTAGTACGACACCAAAAACCTCAAACTACATTTTGGACAAGCTGTTTAACCAGCGCAGCACTTTGTGGCATCATTGTTGTTAAGTTAATTATAGAAATAAATATCAATAAAAAATTGCTATAATGACTAATAATTTATTTAATCACAACACTATGTTGAACCAGTTCATCCATGTGTTTCATCATTCAAAGCTTTTCCAGAGAGGAATAATTTTCCCTCCATAGTTTGCCCCTGCTGGACAGCAGTAGTACTACAACCAAAATCTCAACTTTTAGGTAAAAATGTTTCAAGCAAAAATATTTTTTTGGGAATTTTTAGAAGAAACAGAAAGTCACTACATCACTGTCAGTAATGTTTTAGTCAGATTAACGTTAAATATTGACTGGATTACACAGATTAAGATTAATTTGGTTACATTTTTACAGTATTTAGTATAGATTACTCTAAGAAAAAAACTATTTTTTTTTTACTTGAGGTGCATGCTTTTATTGACAAACTGTACCATATGAGTTGCAACTTAACTAACAGAACCAGCGGGACACATGTCCTCCCCTCAGAGCTGCTGCAGCTCTACATCCAACTTGTTTTTGACGCGTGCAAAAACATGCCAGTGTGAGCATGCGTGCCAAGCCTGGAGAGCAGTCGCACTTCCATTACAGTCAGATGCAGGACACACGCCGCGGAGAACGCAAAGTATCAATTAAGGCATGACAACATAATCAGTGATGTGACTGCTAATGTGATCGTATTCTAACGGCGGAGGCGTCGAGGCCTCAGTCTTTGCGTTGCAACGGAAGTTGAAAACGCAAGAGTTTTCTTCAGAGTTTTTTCTCGCCGCAGCTCGACACTGACATCAACAAACCCTTCACCCTCTCCCTTCTCTCCCCACTGCTCCAATCAAACATGTGGAAACCATCTCTAGTGTCCTCATAGCAGGGTGAGAGAACGCCTCACCGCACTCCGACCGACAAAAAAAAATAAAAAGAAACAGAAGAGGAAAAATAAACCACCGAGCAGAAAAAAACTGACCTTCAAAGTCTGATATGATTCCTTCCAAGTGAGCGTTGACAGTAGAGTCAGACATGGTGGGAGGCACGTTAGTGTATGTGACTCTGTGTGTAGTGCAAGAGAAGAGGGAGCAGGGTTCCCTTTCCCCAGCAATGAAAACTCTTCCTGAGGCGCAGTCCTGGTTTTAAACAAATCCCAAATTAGGAGCAAAACAGAGAGAGAGGGTGAGAGAGAGAGAGAGGAGGGCAGGGAGAAAGAAAAGGAAGGAAAAAAATCCCAAGGACTGAGTGGCTGACTGATCCAAACCCTCTCTCTATCTCTCTCTTCTCTCCTTCAGAGAGCAGCAACTTATTTTTCTCATCTCCTCCTTCTCAACTTCCAGAGCTTGGAATGAGCTTGCGATGACAAACCCCTCACCCGCCCACCTTCTCTCCCTCCTCACTCTCCACCCTCTCTCCCTTTAAGCTCACTGTCCCCCAACCCTCCCCCATGCAGCCCTTCCCCTTCTCCTATTTTCTGGACTTCTTACTACCAAAGATCATAATTCTTGCCCTTCCAAATTAAAACGCAAGCTTTTATAATTTTTTTTTTTGCTACGAGCAAAGTCACATGACTGTCAAGGAAATTAAGAACCAAAATGGCAACAAAGGACCTTATATTTGAGAAAATAAGATATTGTGAATTAATGGCGTGGAAATAAATGATAAAATAAATACCGCTTGATGAAAAAAAGGCTTTAAAGAGAGATTCTAGGGTCTTATATGGTCAGAAAGGCCGAGCCCCCGAGACGGTCAGTCATGCTTAGTCGCTCTGGAGGCAGACATCAATAAATAAGTGGCCTAATGACTTGATGACCATGTGAATGAGCTGCTGTGTGCAGGGGTGGAGGAGGTGGATGCGGATGTGATGAGACGCTTCTAATCCATTGAAGACTATTGAAGACAGAGGACTAACCTGTACTGTTAAAATTCATTCATTAATGTGGAAAATTACTATTCTAGCTGCAAATGGATAGATAGATAGATAGATAGATAGATAGATAGATAGATAGATAGATAGATAGATAGATTTTTTTGTCAGTTTATACTAGACATGAACACTATTTGTACCTTGAATAAATAATTTACTGTACTGTAATACTAATGTGTTTGTTACTGACACACAACAATCCATCTTTCTCAGGAACCTGACCCAGATTTCATTACTTCTCTTTTCTAAACTGTAAAACTCTCGTGTGTGAAAACAAATGACTGGAAATACCTGAACAGTTGCCCTGTGGCAACCACAGCATGGCTGCTGATCTCTGGCTGTGCTCGGAAGAGAGAACTTTTCCACTCAAAACACCTTTGATAGTGAAATGAGACACTGGTTGATATGAATATATACATTATTAGAATAGAATCACAGAATCATGAGGATAAATGTGGAAATATTACTTGGATCAGATCAGGATCATGTGTCTGGAGGGAAAATAAATCCTAAACCAATCTTATCTACAGTTGTACTCAAGAAGACTAATGTAATGTTTAGAAAAAAATAGTATTTTTTGCTATAAACAATGCTATTGTTCAGTACACTGTTTCCATACAGTATACTCTGTACTATGATTTGACAGCTGCATATTCAGGGGCGGAGCCTGAGGGCAGGAAGGCCAGGAACTCACCGGCCACCAGGGGGCCCTTGTTATAGTATTTGTAATAGTTGTTTACTGTGCACTGACACAAGTCTCTTCAGAAGCCGAATTTATTTTTCATCTTTATGTTGACTGTGCATCACAATAAAGTGTGGGTCCTATTGTGCTGAAGTATTTCCCTACCCATAATATTTTCCTACCTGTAGCAAAAATGTATTGCCATATCTGAAGTTTTTTCCTACCCATGGGTAAAGATGCTAGCATATTTTAATTTATGTTAATTACCCATAATATCTATCTAACACCTTTAAAGGAGAGGGTAGGAAGATATTATGGGTATTTGAAGTAGAATAAAATGAGTATCAGTAGACTGTACAGGCAGTTGGTGGCCTAGTGCTTAAAGAAACGGACCTGGGTCTGTAAGGCCCCTGGTTCGAATCCCCCTAGTGCCACTACTGCTGAGGTTGCTGCCCCCTGCTCACCACGGTGATGGGTAAAATGCAGAGGCAAAATTTCCCAATGAACAATAACATTAGCAACCTGAGGCGCCCCCTGGTGGCGAGGCCCAGGGCTGAAGCCATTCTGTTAATCCAGCCTTGTGTGTATGATATGCTTTATGCTGCCTCCCGGTGGCTGGGATTTGATTCGAAACTTGGGGTTAAGGTGAGATCGCCAAGTTGGTCAAAACGTTAGCTAAAAAGCGTGCAAACCAGTATCCCTGTGACATTATCTCACCGTATTCACCCCACAGTACAGTAAGTCAATACAAACTGAAGCAAAGTTATAGTTTAATTTTTTCTTTAAATAAACTATCCATGTTAAAGTTTTATCTGAATACCTCGAGATTTACGAGGTCTTAGATGTGGCCAGGAAGCAGTTGGAGTTTGAAATAACTGTTTGGTTTTTTTTTCTACCTTTGAAGCCTAAATTATTGTCTTCGTCAACCCAGTGAGAACATTGCAGTGCTGGGTGTGTTCTCGGTGCCGCCTCCACCAAAACTCTCAGCTGAGCTCTGCGGTATGAGCGAGAGAACTTCCCCTCCGCCCGCTTCCCTCATCCGCCATCATCCGATACTGTGTCGCTCCCTCCAGCAGAGGTCAGCATTGCGCCAAAAAAAAGCACGTCACTGTGGGCGACGCGGTGTGAGCAGATGCGGTGTCACTGGTTTACAGTAACCCGATCCGAGCAGCTGATAGAGACGGAGACATGGGGAGAATCCTCAGCCGGACACACCCTAATCCCGCACGGTGTGTGTGCTGCACAACACATGTGTGTGAGATTCCTGCGACACACACTCATATTCAGATCCACAGACAGGGGGGAGAGAGGGAGACAGGGAGGGAAAACGTCCTCCCTCAGCCAACCCATGCAAGTCCCAGCAGGTCCAGACTGTGTTAATCCACACTGCTGTAACATTTGTCACACAGGGAGAGGACTTGGATATTTCTCTTCTTTTTTTCTTTCTTCCTTGATCTTTTAAGTATTCCATTCATGTCAAACCATCCACCTTGCATGCAGGGCCCAGAGGAGGAGTCTTTGATGGAGCAATGAAGCAGGACTGACTGGAAGTCAACATGTTATTCACTGATTTAAAGTGATGGGGATTTTAAGAAAAAAAATCTATCTATCTATCTATCTATCTACTGTATTTATCAGTCTGTCTGACTATTTATCTGTCTCTCTCTCTGTTTGTCTGTCTGTCCATTTATCTATCCATCTATCTGTATGACTGTATGCCTATCTATCTATCTATCTATCTATCTATCTATCTATCTATCTATCTATCTATCTATCTATCTATCTGTCTATCTATCTGTCTGTCTCTCTGCCTGTCTGTCCATCTATCTATAAACCTATCTGTCTGTCTGTCTATTCACCTATCTATCTATCTATCTATCTATCTATCTATCTATCTATCTATCTATCATTTTATGTATCTACCTGTCTATCTATCTATCTACTCCTCTATCTGCCTGTCTATCTATCCACTCACTCATCTATCCATCTATCTATCTATCTATCTATCTATCTATCTATCTATCCGTCTATCACTCTGCCTGTCTATTCATCTATCCATCTGTCTGTCTGTCCATTGTTCTATTTAGATTATTAAGAGACCAAACCATCGATTGAACCAAACCATAGTCTATAGATAGTTTTTTTTCCGTAGGCACAGACACAATGACAGTGTGTTTTGACTCTACTTCATGGAACAATGATCAATTTCCCAGTTATATTTTCTCTGGTTGACCAGGCTAACACCACTGTCCTGACATTTTTTTTGACCTGGTTGTAAAAAATAGCGACGTGTTTGTGCTTATAGCGCCCCCAGCTGGCTCATTTTTTATTTCTGTCAGAGTCGTAAATTATTGCTTCTTATTATATTGGTATGAGCAGCTGCACGTGTCAGGTTCCCCTCAGTGTCTGGAGAGAGAAACACAGAACGAAGCCCGGACCACCACTGCTCTGTTAGGGTCCGACCCAGAAATTATATAAATGAGACGCCACGTTTACACAGCAGTTGCCGGGGCAATGCCAGGTCACGCACAGAAGTGGAAAAAGAAAAAAATATATCTAAATTGTAACTGAGCAAGTACTGCAATATCATGCAATCCCTTAGACTTTATGGATATTAAACAATTATTTTTCTTTTTTTTTTACATTTTTTGTTTCATACAGTAGTAAAATAGAGTGGTAGAAAATATTGTCAATATTATGCAAAATTTATATATATATCACTTATTTTGCATATGTATAAAAGAAAGTAAATATAAATTATGCCAATTGAATGATTTGCCAATGAAATGAGCTCCTGGTTAAAAAGAGAATTTCTGAGGTTTAGAGATTCTAATTCAATAAGTAAACCACATGCAACTGAGCATAAATAATATTGTAATTATTGTTTTATTTACCAGTTTGTCCATTAATCACAACTGTTCATGAAGACTTAATCCACTTTAAACTGCAGATATGTTGCAGATGGAAGAAATAAAAGGTCAATACTTTGAAAAGACGTGTTTGTTTTTCGAGCCCATGCATTGGCTGTGTTTACAAAAGGTAAATTAGAAAGAGGGTTTTCTGCCAGGAATTGTTGTATCATTTTAACGTTGAGAATTTAATTATTATCAGTCACAGCACCCGAGCAATTCCAGCTCCAGCCTCCTGATAGATCCAACCTAAAACAACAATGTCCCCGCAGCAGCACAGTCACCCACGAGTCAAGCCGTGTCAAAAAAAAGCCATCTGGAAAATGTCAAAACCGCCAAACGTTTGTCGCCAGCACGTACGCGCAACGGCTTCCATTGATTAATTTCTCCTTCATTTGTTTCAGGTGTGTATATTTTGGACCTGAGCGGCTGGTTACCGTGGCGGTGTTTACATGGCAACCCTCACAATAATCGGCTGAACTGGGATCAGGGCGTCAGAGGGGAGAGATGGATGGACAGAAGGGGAGGAAGGTGAGGAAAGGTGTGCCAGGAAGAGGAGAAAAAGAAAAGACAGATGTGAAAACAAGGAGAACTTTCTCCTCCCTGTGTTCGTAAGGAGGAGGAAAAGCAAAGGCAGAGGGCGAGGGTGCAGCGTGAGCATGACTAATGGGAGCAGCAGCAGCAGCAGCACTGGTAGAGTAAACATCGCCCTGAAAACTACAGTACCGTACTGTACTGTACTGCTACTGCACTTCACATTATGTGGGATAAGATGGTAAGAAAAGCACGGAGGTCATGGTTTGACAGAGGAAACTCAGGCCCTGGGTGTTGGGTGGAGCCAATCACAACAGGATTCACCTGATCAGAGATCAGCAACGACACAGATCTGAAAAGACACATGACACTGTGTCCATTTCCTCAGAGCTTGTATCAGGCGCTAAAGCAGGGGAGTCAAACATATGGAACGCATACCAAAATCGGTACGCTATAACGTTCAATCTGGCCCAGATAATGAATTCATCTTCATTCTCTTCTCTGTTGCCAGGTGGAGCAGTTTCCACAACTGCCACACAAACCACTCTGCACCGTACCACATAGTTTATTTTTTTTAGAAATTAATGTGGAATTATATAAAAAAAAAAGGTCTTATGTTCGAGTCCATCATCTGCCAGGTCATCACTGAGGTGCTTTGAACGTAGCACCGTCCTGACCCAGATCAATTCCAGTGGGTTCACCACCCCCAGGCTGGTGCAGGGTGATTTGGGTGGCGTTTGTGGAGACTGCTGCCCCGCCACCCGGTAACACAGTATTTAATCCATCACCAACAGAGGGCAGCACTTGGCATCAGTTGGATTTGAACCTGGAACACTCCGTACCCAAGTCTGGTTCCTTAGCCACTAGGCCACCACACCCACACTTTACAGTAACAAATTAATACTAATAATGTGGAAACATGGAAAAAAGGGGAAAATTGGACATTTTGTTATTTACAATTGATTAGGTCCAAGCCACTTGACATCTAATTAAATTTGATGAGGTCCATAGACCTGCAATAAAGGATTAGCCAATTGGACGACTGAGTGGGAACCCAGTGTGAAGCTGACGGCTCCACTGACCTACCAGCCTGCAGCTCTTCTTCACATGCTTTATCATGTGTTCATGTTCTTCCTGGGAATAATATCACAAGTTCTGTTCATCTACAGACACTCATCAGTGAGGCATACTTTGGAATATGTCACAGGACAGAAGGGGGCCACTGCTGTCATGCGTGAATGTCACTAGGGGGCAGCAACGCATACAGTGGTTTGTACAGATAAAAAAATATTTCAATTAACCAGGATCTGGGTCAGCTTAGGGCGCAATAACATTTCTGTCCTCAAGAGGGGGGCATGAGAGAAAATCATGAACATTTCTGGTCTATGGGAGGTACCTGGAGTAAGGCAAGAGCGTTAACCACTCCTCCACTGTGTTGCCTTGTAGTAGTGGAAGAAAAATCAGACCAGTCATAAGAATAAGTAGAAACGGAAAGTCTTAAGTTTATTCGGTTTTAATTTCACAGGCGTGCGGTGGAGCGGCTACGTCTGCAGTCGGTGCTGCACAGCTGCAGCCACAGCAGCTGCTCACTGCCAAATGTTAGAGCAGCAGCTCCCAGCCAGGCCCCACTAACTTTAATCAAATACAGCACCTGTTGTTGGAAATATGGCTCCACTGAACACACACACACACACACACACACATGAAGCGAGGGTATATAATCACACACACTCATGTATATACTTAGACATCTCCTCTGTTGCTTATGATTGGTCCTTTTCTCCGGCCTACTGTGTGTGTTCTGGTAAATACAGAGAGCAGCTGTCCTCCATCAGGGATGACTCTCTCCCCGCTCTCCACTAGGAAACAATATCCCCGTCTATGACGTCAGAACACCAGCCGTAACATGAAAAAATAACATAGGGAGGAGTCTGTCGGAAAAGGGATTTTATTTTCTTAAATTCAACGTAAAAAAAAAAACCGCAATTGTTTGAGTTATGTTCAGCTGCGCCCATGTTTTGACAGGACAGGTCTACGAACTACGCTAACTTACGTTCATAGAAAAGAAAGAGTTACGTGAAGCCTACAACAAAAAAATTTGCCGTAGAAAATCCTAGCTTCTTCAGAATGTAGTAAGATTTTGGTTTGCGAAAAGAAGTCATGATTGCAATTGACCTATGGTCAGCTGAACGATGACAACAGTCCAGCAACATACGTAGGTGGTATTATGACAAAATAATACAGGGTTAGTCAGTAGGAACGTTTTCTACTTAAATTCAACGTAAATAACAAGAGACTTCAAGTTATGTTAAAAAAAACAAATTACGTTGACATTTCGCAAAAAAAAGTTTGTTGCCAAAAAATCCTGTACATTTTTCATGACGAGGTATTTGAGGCAATGTAAAACTAGCCTCTTCAGGTCGTAATAAGATTTAAGATTTAAGTTTCAGACTTATCTTATCTATGATCTTCAGTTCATTAAAACAAAGTTACGATGAGCTTACGCAAAAAAAAAAAAATTGTCCCAAAAAATCCTCTCCATTCTTTATGGCGAGGAATTTTATGCAGAACTAGCTTCTTTAGGTTGTAATAAGATTCTGGTTCGCACACAGTGGTACGGTTCGACTCGTGAACGTACAAGATCAAGAGTAGCTGATTGATGACAACTTGTCCTTTTTTCAGGGGTTGCCACAGCGAGTCAACAATGTCCATCTTGCCCTGTCCTCTGTATCTTCTCCTCTGACTCCAACTACCTCCATGTCCTCCCTCACTGCATCCATTAATCTCCTCTTTGTCTCCTACCTGGTAGCTCCATCTCTAGGACCATTTTGTCCTTCCTCTGAACATGTCCAAACCATCTCAATCTGTCCTCTCTAGCTTTTTCTAAATGTCATAAATGGACACAAATAATTGTGACAAACTAACGCCACACCGATAAAATATTGAGGTAAATTTTTAATAAAAACAATGCAGTTTGCATGTTTGACGTGGAAATTCTCAGTCGGTCGTGTAACCGGAAACCATGTTTCTTCTTTGGCCTTACCTTTCCTTCTCGCACACACATATTTTTCTGCAGGCTGAATTGCCATGGCAACAAAACCACAGCAGCAGTAAAGTTTCTCCAGGAAGAAACAAGGAGTCACAGATTTCCTCTCCTTCAACTTTTACTGTTTGTTATTCAAGACAAACAGCCTGTGACAGTAACATTGACTCAGCACTACCCCCTGCTGGTTGAAACGTATACTACAGTTATATTTCACTGAATTAAAAGCAGGTTTTGTGGAGCGGCTGTTATTTCCCAGGGTTCTCTGAAACCACACCGTGTTTCCCGAGGTGAGACGGAGCTGCCTGCGGCTGTGTCACTCACACTTTCGATAAACATCATCAGCTGACCTCACTGGCTCGGCCTGGAATGAATGGGACACGTCAGCTCCATTAGCCACAGCCTGTGTGCAGCTGACGGACTGTTTCCGTTCGGGGCATCATCGCGACAGAGTGAGACACAGGAGATGATTTCAGTTGGATGCGGAAGACCGTGATCACACAGACACGTTGGCCTATTTTGGTGGTTGTTCAAAGCAAAGTGAGGTAAACTGAGGTAAAAGCCCAGGATGTGGCAGTTGTTTCAGACAGGGCTGCAGACCAGGAGGCAGAAACTGAGCGTTTGTTCTTGAGTAATGTGAGGATTGAACCGACTCCATGTCAAGTTTGTCATCACTGAGTTTCATTATTAAACAAGTCGCTGTCTTCCATGTGTGAAATGAAGACTTGATGAGAAGCCAGTTGTTCTCTATCCAGCTGTCAGTCACGCGAGGCAGCGCTGAACACCAACAGTAATGACTGTAAAGGGAATTATTTATTACGTTAGGTGTCATGACAACCCATGAAACAAGTAGAATATTTTACTGTTGGAGAGTTCAGGTTTGAATCCACCAGCTGCCAGGTTGCCACTGAAGTGCTCTCAGCACAGCACCGTCCCGACCCACATAACTAGCCCAACCACAGGAAGGCTCACAATATGGAGCAACGTGATTTGGGTGGTGCCAGCTGCCCCTGCGACCCGGCAACGGACAAGCAGAAGAAGATGAATGAGTATAAATCAAGGCCCCAGATCTGGACCGCAGACAGGTCAGTCATATTCCATAACGCAGCACTGTTCTGTTCTAAAAACAGGATTTTTAAGATTGTCCTTTTGTCTCCTACAATATAAACATTTCCTTCAGAAAAGCATATTTTTGAACATAGTTCACTGCTGGTGTCTCAAACTCATTACTTCAATCCAGTGTCCACTGACAAGCCAGGTGTTGAAGGACCTTTAATTTAATTACTGTATAAATAAAAAAGATGCTGAGATTCTCTTTAGGAGAGACAAGGATGGACAGGACCAGGAATTAGGTGATTAGAGGGACAACAGAGACAGGAAGGTTTGGAGAAAAAGGTGGAGAAGACAGATTGAGATGGTTTGGACATTTTCAGAGGAGGGACAATGGCAGAAGAATGATCCTAGAGATGGAGCTACCAGGTAGGAGACAAAGAGGAGATTGATGGATGCATTGAGGGAGGACATGGGGGTAGTTGGAGTCAGAGTAGAAGATGGAGAGGACATGGAGGAGACGGAGAATGTTGATTCGCTGTGGCAACCCCTGAAAAAGAGGCAAATCGAATGGACTTTAAATGCTTTTAGGCACTCGTGGGCCACATATGGCAACCTAATAGGCCACATTTGGCCCACGAGCCTCGAGTTGGACACTACTGATCACCAAGATCTCCACAGCCCCTAACAGACCTTTGTGCACCTGCACCTTCCCAGGTCACCGTCACTTTTTCCTTCTTTTGAGAAAGAGTCGTAGCTTCCTAGTCACCTCACCAACTTCTCCTGGTCACTGCTTGTATTTCTCAGAGCCTAACGGTCCAGAAAACAAAATTCACACTCTGTGTGTCCAGCTGAAGCCGTTACAGCTCTCAGGAGGAAGCACCTGGAAACCAGAGGCCAGAGAATGACAGACCCACCGGCCTGCACACACTTCAGATTCCACGTCCAGATTTCACACACTCTTCAGGCCCCTACATGCAATAATATGTATATAATATATCATACGGTACATAAACACTGTACGAGTCCTTGTGCACGAAAACACACACACACACTCACACAGCCGAAGCGTGCAAACTGCTGTAACCACTTCACACGGTTCGTGTTTTTTTTTTCCCCTCAAACCAATGAGATTTTTTAACAACTGTGACTTAAACCCGTAAAAATACCATTAAGCAGCAGACAGCGTGGCCGCACTGATGACTTTAGCATCATTTGCAAACACAGACTCACACACGGCAAATGTTGACTCAAAAATGTCTGTTTTCACATCATCTATCACAGATCTGGGCAAACTAAGGCCCGGGGGCCGGATGCGGTTCGTTTGGCGTTTTAATCCGGCCCGCCAAACTTGTCCAAATTATACTGTTCATTTTTATTATCGTTATCCTTCTACCCTTTTCCTGCAAAGCCAGCATTTCCCCAATAGATGGCTCATCGTTTATCTTAGTTCACGGAAATACTCAATCTTTCTGATCCTGTTCTAGCCTGTGTCTCAAATTTTAGTACTACCTGAGTAAGACAGATGCTTGTGTGTGTTGCTGTTGTAAGGCGGACGTAGTAGAGGACACCATGAGAACTTTAAAGGGGGAAGTGTGGGCGTGGATTGTATATAAACTCACACCCTATGATCAGGTGCGCCTTATGTGTGTGTTAAATATAGTAATAGTATTTACTATACTATTCTATAGTATAGTATTACTACTACTACTATAGTAGTATTACTACTTATACTATAGTAATAAATGTAGTAACACAAAACTGTTAGTTAATAAAAGGCGCACCGCCTTTTAGTACGGTGCGCCATATGGTGGTGAAAATACGGTATGTTTTTGCATATGAGAATCACCTAAAGCGCTGCAACGCTGCCATCTAGTGACTTTTACCTTAATATACAGCTGTTTATCCCCAAAATTATCATTAGGGCACAGATTATTTGACCCATCCCATATATTGCGTCACAAGTTTTTCAATATCAGAGTGAAAAAATATAAAAATTCTTGGTGATTTTGTCTCAGTGACATCAGTGAGTCTGCTGAAGCGGTCAGTGACTGGCTGACGGTCAGGGAGGGATCGGAACCATGGGGGACAAGAGTCGTACTGTTCAAACAGAGAGTTTCCTGTTTTCACACCACTGGAGGACGCAGACGATGAGAGGAGCCGGAGACGGAGACAAACGTCCTAGAAATAAACTAGGTCTCTGCGTCACATGACCACAGCATCAACGACAAGCACGGTCTCCGATGGAAAATAAACATAACAACAATGGACGGTATGGAACTTTTAAGATAAAGACATTTTCAAGGAAACAATGAGATGGTTGGAGGGGGGGGCGGGTGGGACAGAGGAGGGACAGAGGGAGGACAGGGGAAACCTGCCGCCAGATAAACCAAAACAGGTCCACAGAGCTGCTGAACAAACCCTGCAGAACTCCAGGCAGCCGCTCCGAAACCCCAAAGAAAACATGCAGTCAGCAAACAGGACAGAATGAGAGAGTGGAAAATACCGAAAAGAGGGAAAAGAAAGTCAGACTGTGGTGAAGGAAAAGACTGAAAGAAAAAAAAAAAAACGAGAGAAGAAGAGAAAACTCTGACCAGTCTTTGTTTGCTGGTCCTTGGTCTTACCTGAGAACTTGTCCCCTTCCATAACCAGATCACTCCCTCCACGGCCACATGTAGGGTCTGCTCCTTCACTCCTCTCTCTCTCTCCCTGTCTTTTTTTGGACTTCCCGTTCTCCCGTCCCTCTCTCTCACTCCCTCTGTTCCTCTTCTTCCTCTCCCTTCTCCTCAGGGCTCTCCACTCTCCCTCCCCTCTCCTCTCCTGATTCCTTCAGTGTGTCTTGCTAATGAATCCAGAATTACGACATCCCCATGTGCTGATCATATGTTCCCTCTCTCCCTCTCCTTCCTTCTCCGTCTCCGTCTCCGTCTCCCTCTTCCTTCAGATCCGACTCAGGAGACTGAAGCAGTATTGTGTCGTGAAAATAGAAACCATTAGCTCAGCCATGTGACATGACTGACCAAAATAACCCGCTGGACTTGCAGTTACTCCTCCGCTGGTTACTTATAAAGTTGCATCTGGCCTGGATTCACAGGAGACTGACTGATACTGAGCTGGTGTGAAAGACGTTCCCAACGTTTGGACTTCCACACCAGTGGATTTAAGGAATTCTTCTTTCTCTCGAATATATCATTGTCTGCACACACAGATATATATGTCCATTTCTGAACCACTTTCTTTGATGGATACTTAGCCTAATACTAACCTTGGGAATTTAGCCTATTTTTTCATATGAAATATTCCAACAAAACCTGTCTCTAGGGCCCTCTAGAGGTGAGACTAAACATTTCAGGTCTGAATGTTTTGGAGCTGCTTCATCTTCCTGATGTCCTGGATGAACTGTAGGTGTGACAATTAGAAGGTGTCTGCCAACAGGCTGGAATTTGTAGTTAATAAAAGATTCTATTTAATAATAACTTTCACACAGACCAACAACCATAAATAAAGGTAAGAAAAAAAAAACTGAAGCTGGCATTAGTTTAGTAGATACAGATATACAGAAGATGCCAGTGTATCTTTCTGTAGATCCTAACTGGTAATATAATAAGGTAAAAAAAAAAGTTACTTTTTTATTTCTGATGTATTCTATATTATGTATATATATCCAAATATATTTCAAAATTATTTCTGGGATTTTTACTTAAATAATTAAAAAGCATACATATTTTGTTTTAACCTGTACGCATATATGAAAAGTTAACTTCTTCTTTTTCTCCTTTAAGCTTGTCCTTTTTCAGAGGTTGCCACTGCCAGTCAACAATGTCCATCTCCCCCTGTCCTCTGTGTCTTCTACTCTGACTCCAACTACCTCCATGTCCTCCATCACTGCATCCATCAATCTCCTCTTTGTATCAATCTCCTACCAATGTATCCACTGTCC
>JAFBJS010002552.1:276094-288303 GCA_016785265.1 Paraplagusia blochii | reverse complement strand
TCTCTAGCTTTTTCTCCAAACCTTCCTGTCTGTGTTGTCCCTCTAATCTCCTCATTCCTGACCCTGTCCATCCTTGTCTCTCCTAAAGAGAATCTCAGCATCTTTAACTCCTCCACCTCCAGCTCTGTCCCCTGTCTTCTACCTATTCCTAGTGTCTCTAATCCATCCATCATGACTGGTCTCACAACTGTCCTGTAAACCTTTCCCTCCACCTTAGCTGACTCTCTTCTATCACAAAATAAGAAAAGTTAACAAGGCATGTTAATGTCTTATTGGTGAATCAATATAAAGTTTTCAAAGGACAAAGACTAAGCTGCTCGACTCTGTCTCTAAATCATTCCTGCTCCACAGTCCAGTCTGTGTTCAGGAAATCCAGCTGACCTCTGACGCCTGGCACGTCCCTCAGACGGCGGCAGGGTTCAGAGGTCATATGGCGAGCGTCTGAGCTGTGATAGTGAGCTCAAACACACCCCGGCCTGTCAGTCCTGTCAGTCCAACCGTCTTGAGCGACGTTCACGGCTCATGTTACCATGTGTCCTGAACCTTGACCTGGATTTGTTTTTGCACAAGAGTGGTCCTAAGAAAAGTTCCCTTTCACTAGGTTTTTATTGTCTTTTCCTTTCGAGACCAGAAATACAAAGGGTCTTTGGCGACCTCACATGGCCAAAGTATGAAGTGCTTTTTATAAAATATAAAAAAAGAGTGCATTTCTTTTTCTCCTTTTAGCTTGTCCTTTTTTCAGGAGTTGCCTTAACAAATCATCATTTTCATCTCACCCTGTCCTCTGTATCTTCTACTATGACTCCAACTACCTCCATGTCCTCCCTCACTGCATCCATCAATCTCCTCTTCGTCTCCAACCTGGTAGCTCCATCTCTACGATCATTCTTCTACCAATGTGTCAACTGTCCCTCCTCTGAACATGTCCAAACCATTTCAATCTGGTCTCTCTAGCTTATTCTCCAAACCTTCCTGTCTATGTTGTCCCTTCATGGAGAAAGGAATTCACGTTTTTAGTTTAAAGTTTTAAGTGCAGGGATAGGAATACACGGTACCCACAAGTCAGGATAACCAGACTGTGTGTGAGTGTGTGTGTGATTCTGTGGGCATGTGTTGAGGTTGGAGCATCCTCCAAAACAGCCAGACTCATAAATCAGCCGTTGTCAGATGCTTTGTATGGGGGCATCTCCCTCACTGAGAGCCTGTCAATGCACAAAGACACACACACAGGAACTCGTCCATGCCCTGTGGGGACAGCGTGGTGTCAGGGAGGTCTGCTGACAAGCAGGGCCTTATCCTGAGCTGGAGGAACACCTCCCCCTCACCCCCCAACACCCTCCAGTCTGCTAATACACTGATATAGTCAGTGAATGTGTCAGTGAGTGTGTCTGCTCATCATGTATCATTGAGGACAGCTGAGGTGTCCAGGCTGTAATGCTGAAGCATCCAACCCTCCCTGTGACCCTGGAGAGGACTCATGTCTGAATATGTGAAAAATGAAAATGAGGAAATGTGTGTGTTTCTACTGCCCCCTGCTGGTGACGACTGCAATCTATGAGCTATTTGGTCCAAAGTGAGCTGCAAAGTTACTACAGCTGAACAGGAAAATGCCATGATGCATCAAAAACATTGTTGTTTTTTTTTCCAAATAGTGGGGCGGGGTACCCTGGGAGGGCACTATCATGCGTCAGAGGGACAAGGGGTGACAACTGGCGTAATATGGCACCCTGGACTGAAATGTAGTGTTGTAATGATAACAAGCTTCAGTCCAGACCAGGGCCAACTGTGGCCCGTGGTCCGAAAGTGGCCCGATATGACAAACTTTTCAAGGTTAAACTATTACTCAATTTATTCTTTATACTTCTGATAATGGTAGAGGCAGTGGTAGGTTTGAAGCCACCAGCTGCCAGGTTGCCACTGAGCTTTTCTGAGCATAGCATCAACCACAGGAAGGCCCACAGTTAGGTGCAGTGTGATTTGGGTGGCAGTTGTGGAGAATGCTGCCCCTGTGACCCAGCAACGGATGAAAAAATGAATGAATGAATGAAAGATTTATACTTTTGCCTTTTTCTTGAATTCCTTGCATTTGCTCAATATTTAGCATTGAAAATGGCAAAAAAAAAATCTCCGGCCACTAGAGGGCAGCAACTTATACAGTAGTTTGTACATATGAATAAACATGTTACCAGATTCTTACTAGAGTCTCAATTTGTAGGTGGGGGGAGCATGAAAGCATCCTCTAGGGGGGGCAAGACAGAAATTAAGTCTTATATTCTTTTATTAAATGAAACATATGTCAAAAGTCCCTGGAATAACCAGAGGACAAAGATCACCTTGTCAAACAAACATCACACGCTCCACGAGGAACATCGACCTTTACAATCAAAGAGAGTTTTTTTCTTTTACTAGGAAAGTGGAATCCAACAGGTCTGACATCATCTGTTCCCTCAGCTGCTGGGACTGTGGACGACCTCGGGTCAGTTTTCCTCTCAGGGAAAATAAAGAATTTTTAGTCAATCATTCAGCACGAGCCGAGCAGATCATTGGAGTTCAGCGGCGCCTGACTGCGTGAAGGAGACACATTTCGGTCTTCGTTTATTCCTCGCGTTCCATACGAGTGAATGACTTTTTACCCACATACTGCTGTCAGAGACCTGTCTGTCTCGTGTCCTGTCAGCTTCTGAGGGATAAATGTACATCCTGAGGCCTGGCTTCGCCGAAGCTATTTGCAGGCTGTAGTTGTGATGAAAAGGAACAGTTTCCTGTTTTAGATGTCACTGTGTTATGTGTGGATTTAGATTTAACGAAGATTTCGTGCTCTTACAAGACCACGCAGTCAGGTTTACGCAGTGGAAACTTGGAGAAGATGAACAACTGCACAAGAGTAAAGTCAAAAAAAAAAAGAAAACAAAAACAGAGACGTGCTGAGCCTTGTTTGCGCCTCATTCTGTTTCCTGTCTCTTCTTCTCTCGCTCTGCTCTTTGTGCTGATGCTGCAAACAGCTCTGGCCTGTCTTATTTGGAGAAGATGCTTTCGGCGGTGAACCACAGCCACAACATTGGTCTGTTTGCCAGTTCACACAAACACACGTGTGCGTGCACAAAACAGGGACGTGCACATGTTTTTCTGTTTTATGCTACATCTGCAGAACATGAGGGGTTTTTTTTTTTGCACTATCTGCAAAAAAATGACCAAAAATGCCTTGCCCGCAGTGATGTTGACACTCTGAAGTAAATGTCATTACCTTTACCTTTGTAGAAAAATAACACCAACAGGAAACCTGAAAAAATATAAATACCTGTACATCAAATATGCCAGAGATCGTCAAGTACGGTAGTGTGGATTTCAGAGAAGTAAACAGGAGATAATGGCGTAGAACAGGTGATAGAGATAAAAAAAAAAAACAGTTGTTGTGCAAATATCTGAAATTATAGTTTTTTTAAAGTACCTGCTGTGAACTGATGGTGTCAGTATTTCTCACTGCTGTGTGCTGTTAAAGTAATTGTTAATGTGACTCCATCATTTAAGCAGAAATCTTTCTTTATCATTTTAAATAATTAGGCCTCCTGTAGAGAAAACACGCACGTTGCAGGGAAAAAAGTAGAAATATAATGACAATACAAACCAATTATATACTGAACAGTGAGGACAGTAAGGACAACACAGACAGGAAGGTTTGGAAAAAAAGCTAGAGAAGACAGATTGAGATGGTTTGGACATGTTCAGAGGAGGGACAGTGGACACATTGGTAGAAGAATGATCCTAGAGATGGAGCTACCAGGTAGGAGACAAAGAGGAGATTGATGGATGCAGTGAGGGAGGACATGGAGGTAGTTCTTACTGTACATACACACTGTATATACATGTATTTATTTTCTATACATATTGAATGCATATAAAAACACAAATATAAATACAATATATGCGACAAACACAGACAGATAAGAGGTCGGACAGACAGACAGGCAGACAATAAGATAGATAGACGGACGGACGGACAAGTAGGTACAGTAGTTAGATAGATTCATATATAGATATAGACAGAAGATGTGTATAAGAGACAGACATGGAGGTAGTTGGAGGTAGAGTTGAGGATACAGAGGATGAAGAAGAAGGACAGTAAGTTAGGTGGGCCAAATTACAAAGGTAAATGGGCTATTTCTGGTCCCCAGGCCTTAGTTTGCCAGGGCTAGAAAAATAACTAAATCCACTCAATGTATACCTGTGAATTTTGTCAATATGCAATGTTAATGATAACAATGTGAAACACAAACACCAACTGCTCCTGCAATGCACAGATGTTATAGCATTTCAATTTAGAACATAAATAATCATGATTAATCACGATTAATTGCAATCCCAAATCACACTGCACCATACTGTGAGTCTTCCTCTGGGTGGTGGGCCCACTGGTAGTTATGTTGGTCAGGATGGTGCTATGTTCAGAGCACCTCGGTGTCAACCTGTCAGCTGCTGGAATTGAACCGCGAACCCTGCAAACCCATGTCTGCCTCCCCAACCGCTAGGCCCCCGCTGCTGCCGTCATAAAAGTTGTGATTAACAAAGAAAATAAAAAGATTTTGTTTGACAACCAGTGCACTGAGCTGAAGCTCTTTATCAGTAAAGTTCATCTGCTCTTTATCGTCCACAACTTGGACATAACAGGCTTCCCGTCCCACCTTCACTGTTACCTCATCTCTGTGCTGAAGGTCATTCACTCAGAGTCAGGTCATAACTCTCACGGAGAGTGAGGCCATAAAACTAAACAGGAAGAGAAAGACGCTTCCAAAAAATGTAAAAGACTGACGCACTTGGACCTTAAATACTGTACATTAATACACAGGACCCATGGACGGAGACACAAACAGAGCGATGTGTGTGTGTGTGTGAAATAAGAGTAACGGAGTCTACTCACTGGGACTGGTGACGCCAGATCCATCTTTTTCTGTTCTTCTCACCCGAGCGCTGGCTGATCTCGCTGCGAAAAGGACAAGGTCAGAGGAAGAAATGAGTAAAATCCCAACCACGTCTTCCAAGTGTGCTACAGTGGACAGATGTGGACGCTTCACATTAAATATGAACAGTGATGGAGAGGCTCAGGGTGGATCAGAGTATTTATTTTGCCTAATGACTGAAGTACTTCACCGTGACCCGTGAGAGCTGAATACCAAAGTATCAATATAGTGATTTTGTACTAACACCAAATGGCAGGGGGCGCTGTGTGGAAAAGGGTTTTTTTTTTCTGCTCCTTGAAGCCAATTCTTCCTCATCTGGAAAAACAAAGCCAACCAGTGTTTGAAGAAGAAGAAAAAGAAGTTTCGCCCAAACTCATTTCAGACATGTGTGTATTTTTATGATTGTGTGTAAATGTTGGAAACGTAGCCAACCACGGCTGTAATAGGGAAGAAATAAAATCCTCTTTGGCGCGTTGCTACAACTTTGAAGTTGTGAATAGTTCAAGCTGATCCTCCTTGAGTTGCAGAAGATAAATGTACACACACACATCCCATAATACACGCAGGGTTAAAGGTTATTCTGAAAGGGCACTAGAAGTGTGCAAGGCTGCCCTCTGTGGACATTTTCACTTTTTTCACACTTGCTTTGAATGTTCCTGAATGTGTTGATAAATAAACTTTATTTAATCAGCAACACAAGTTCAAAATATATACAAACTGCATATATATATGTATAGAGGAGTATATATATATACTGCACATATATACTGTATATATAAATATATATACATACATACGTATGGAAACACACACTTACTGTACATACACACTGTATATACATGTATTTATTTTCTATACATATTGAATGCATATAAAAACACAAATATAAATACAATATATGCGACAAACACAGACAGATAAGAGGTCGGACAGACAGACAGGCAGACAATAAGATAGATAGACGGACGGACGGACAAGTAGGTACAGTAGTTAGATAGATTCATATATAGATATAGACAGACAGACAATTAGACAGATAGACACATAGACAGATAGATAGACAGACAGACACACAGACACAGTAGTTAGAAAGATACATATATAGATACAGACAGACAGACAGACAGACAGACAGACAGATAGATGGACGCACAGATAGATGGACAGATACATAGACGGACAGATGGACGGACAGACAGACAGCAGACAGATAGTGAGTTTATTAGTTTATTAGCTTATTAGTGTATTTATGGCTACCATTTTATCGATATGTATATATATATATATATATATATACACACATATATTCTGCCAATTGGGAATTGGGAATTTTTCCACAGTCATTGTTCTTTTCCCTTCTGGTTCAATGACCTCTAAACATGATAGATGGCAGCAGTGGAATTCCAAACATGGTGAACTGTTGTGAAAGCTCGGAAAACACATCGTACGAGCGAATACTGGAGGCGGGACCGGATCAACTGACAGGACAATACTCATGACTACAGGATAAATCATCTTTTCTGAATGCAGGATTATCGGAGACGCCGGACGAGGCGGGAGAATTTGCAGCTCAAATACCATCTTGATATGAAGTGAGTGATGTGAAACAGCACCCTCTGCAGGAGATGATCTACAGGGCTTAAAATTACTGCTTTCTTTACCCTTCATCTGAAAGACAAATGTATCATGTGATGCCTGCATGATCTCGGGGAATCAGTGAACGCATTCTTCGTTCTTTGTGGCACTGGAGGAATGTTACAGTTAGCGTCACGCTCAACCCTTCAAATCTTTAATTGGTGTTTTTGTCTGCGTGGATTTCTGCCCTGGTGTGTGTTTATGTTTTTAGAGCATGAAAAAAAAAAATCTCTCTCCTCAAAATCGTGCGGTTGTTGGGAAACGTATCTGTCACGACTGATTGAGAAACACGCGCTACGTCACGCCTCTACACCAGGGTGCGCTGATTAGATTAGAACAACCACAGAATGACTTCTTCTGGGGGCGTGTTTATGATATTGCTGTAAACTGCATGTTGTTATGGCCGTACCTGAACCTTACGTCAGACATGCTGGACAAAGGGTGTGGGGGGTTGCAATGGTTTCTTCAAATTAAAAGACTGGTGTTGATTATTTGGTTGTAATAAAAAGAATGTGATTTCTGCCTCTTGGGTTGAACTGACATTTATCATCTCCCATGTGTGAAGAGGACGGATATGACTGGTTTGGCTTGGAGTTGATGATTTTACCGCAAGTATTTTTTAACCAAATAACTAATTCTTCTTCTTTTCCTTTTGTCCCTTTTTTTCAGGGGTTGCCACAGCGAGTCAACAATTTCCATCTCACCCTGTCCTCTGTATCTTCTACTCTGACACCAACTACATCCATGTCCTCCCTCACTGCGCCCATCAATCTCTTCTTTGTCTCCTACCTGGTAGCACCATCTCTAGGATCATTCTTCTACCACTGTCCCTCCTCTGAAAATGTCCAATGTCTCTAGTTATTCTCCTCAAACCTTCCTGTTTGTGTTGTCCCTCTAATCACCTCATCCCTGATCCTGTCCATCCTTGTCTCTCCTTAAGACAACCTCAGCATCTTTAACTCCTCCACCTCCAGCTTTGTCTCCTGTCTTCTACCTATTCCTAGTGTCTCTCTGGTCCCACCACTGTCCTGTAAATCTTTCCCTCCACCTTAGCTGACTCTCTTCTATCTCAGATCACTCTTGACTCTTTTCTCCACTTGTTCCATCCTGACTCCACTCTGTTCTTCTTCTCTGCTCTTCCACAGTCTCCACTGCTCTGAACAGTTGATTCTAAACTCCTCCACCTTCTCCACCTCTGCTCCTTGTAACCTCACCATTACACTGTTCTCTGTCTTACTACGACTGACCAAAAACCTAATCAAAAACACAATCTAAGCCCATTATCTTCATTTTTTAAACACATGAGTAAATGACACAGAGCGAGTGAATGAAGTTCGTCCAGTTCCTGCTCCTTTGAACAGTTTGACAAGACAGTGAAGAGATGAGCTCAGCTTTTCCTGGAAGAGCTGATGATGGCGCCGTGGCAACATCATCTGAGATCATTCACACATGCTTGTTTTCTTTTCTCCGCTTCCCTCCTCCTCTGATCTCCACCTGCACCGAGGCACTGCCGGCTGCTCAGCTCAGATACAGTCACCCGGTGAATGGGTGACTCAGTTGCCCCATCCTGTTGTTAGGTTGGTTTAAAAACACGCTTCCTGCCTCAGAACAGGCTGCAGCTCCACGTTCGTTTGCCACGAGTGCCAGCAAACACAGTGGTTTTCAGCTCTGTCGCGGGCCGGCCACGTCGCCGGCCCCCGTGCCCCCAAACGCAGACTCGCCCCCACTCCGGATACCCCCGCGACCGCGGCATCTCCTCCCTCTGCGGGAGGCGCGCGCGGCTGCCGGTGGACCCACGGTCTCCGAGCTGCCCGCGACGCGCCGAGCGCTCGGGGAGGGCGCCGCTGGCCCCCTCGGTCCGGTTTGGGGACCCCCGTATAACCCCTGTCTCTTATACACATCTGCTGACTCTCTTCTATCTCAGATCACTCCTGACTCTTTTCTCCACTTGTTCCATCCTGACTCCACTCTGTTCTTCTTCTCTGCTCTTCCACAGTCTCCACTGCTCTGAACAGTTGATTCTAAACTACTCCACCTTCTCCACCTCTGCTCCTTGTAACCTCACCATTACACTGTTCTCTGTCTTACTACGACTGACCAAAAACCTAATCAAAAACACAATATAAACCCGTTATCTTCTCTTTTTAAACACATGAGTAAATGACACAGAGCGAGTGAATGAAGTTCGTCCAGTTCCTGCTCCTTTGAACAGTTTGACAAGAGGTTTCTCCACCTCCCTCCTCCTCTGATCTCCACCTGCACCGAGGCACTGCTGGCTGCTCAGCTCAGATACAGTCACCCGGTGAATGGGTGACTCAGTTGCCCCATCCTGTTGTTAGGTTGGTTTAAAAACACGCTTCCTGCCTCAGAATAGGCTGCAGCTCCACGTTCGTTTGCCACGAGTGCCAGCAAACACAGTGGTTTTCAGCTCACAGTCAGATGGTCCGAGGGTATGAGTGTGTTTGACTGGAAGATGTGAGTAAAGACCTTGTTATGTGTCTGTGCGTGAAGACGTCTGCTCTTTTATTGTATTTTCCATAGAGGTCAGTGAACAGCACTGTGCTGAAAATGCTGAAAAGCTCTTAGCCTTCTCTACGCCATCTGTAGGGAAACGTGAGCATTGCAAGAAAAATGTCAGCATGCATATTAGGACTAGATGTCTGCCAATTTTCCTGCAATAGGGAAAAAATATGCAATACATCTAAAACACACCTGGGCAAACTAAGGCCCGGGGGCCGGAAGCGGCCCGTTTGGCCTTTTAATCCGGCCCGCCTAACTTGACCAAATTATGCTGTTAATTTATGTTATCGTTATACTTCTACATTTTCCCTGCAAAGCCAGCATTTTCCCTAGATGGTCTCAAAGAGGCTTAAGGTATTTATCCTTTATTCAATACTTTACTCATCATTTGTCTTAGTTCACGGAAATACTCAAACCAGTACCACCTGTGGCCCATGAGTCAAAATACTTGCCCAGGCCTGATCTAATGCGATAATCGAACCGGTTCTATAAGTTTGGCGGGCTGGATTACTAAACAGAACAGGCCTAATATGGGCCCCACACCTTAGTTTGTATCCACATGATGCTACAATTGAAATAAAAAAGTGAAAAACTGGGAAATCAATGGAGGATTGTTCAACATTTGATGTCCAACAGTTCATTTTAAGTTTGCGTCCTAGAAATCGAGTTTTCAACGTCAATAACGTTTTGTTGCGATGACATTTGAGTTATTACTTTGGCTCGTATTTTAATTAGGTTCATGTCAACAGTGAAGGTAACGTCCATATGTTGTGAATCCAGGGCAGAAAAATATTACCCCGGTGTCAACAGCTTCACAGCAACACTTCCTCGTTACCTGGAGCGGTGGACGTCTCTGACAGTGTGTTAATACATTAATTTCTCTGTCCTCACACTAGTGTGAAGGGAAAACTGTTACATAACAGAGCTCACATAAATACGCCCTCTGCTGGATGACATGGTAACAGTACAGACTGTCTTGGTCACAATTAAAAAAAACTCTTTCCTGGGATTTCCTGGGAGTTTTCCACAACCGATGCCAGACTCTAAATCAGACAAATTAAGGCCTGGGGGCCGGATGTGGCCCGCTTAACTTTTTAATGCGGCCCACCACCCTCGTCCAAACTAAATAATTTATTGATATTATCATCATACTTTGCCTTTTTCCTGCAGTAATGCGTTTCCCCAGTAGATGACGTCATAAAGAGAATTAGAAATGCAGGATTTTTGGATTTATACTTTTACACGCCATTTATCTTAGGTCAGATGAACGCTCCATCTTTCTGCCCTGGACTCAGCCCCTGTGTCCAATTTTAGGACATGTGGACAACTCAAATCACTTTAGGGTTTTACAGTTTTGTTAATTACCATGCTACACTGCTCTTACTAGCATGGCGACTACCCATGGATTTAAGCCTTGTAGCCAATACAACAATTGGGTACATTTACATTTGTCTTTTTGTCTAATGTCCATAAAAGTACGTTTTCCCACTAAAAGAAAGAAATGACTTGTATATTTCCCATCTTTTCTTGTATGACCTTCAGACATCCACTAACGTCCCATGTCCAGCATATACTGTTTACTGTGTTCACCCCTCTTGTCTACACCCAAAACAGAAGGGCGCCACCACCTATCACATTTAGCATGTAAAACAAACACAGACAGTCTGCGCGGTCACAGAATACAATTCAGGCCAATGGTCAAAGAGACTGAGGGTGAAATATTAAAGATCATACTTAAAGCACTTGAAATGCAGTGATGGGTGCAGTACCACTACTGACCAGCAGGGGCTGGTTTGGTAAGATGGTGACCAAACAAGGTTTCACACCGGTGATGTACTTCATATTTCGCCATCAAAATTCTATGCAATGCCTTTATCTCGGAAAAAAGAGAGTGTCGCTGGTTAGGGTTCACAAGGTTCTACAAGGAACTGAGTGATGTAGCCAAGATTATATTTATCGTCAGATGCAACAATCATCAACTGTTGAGTCACATTAATAGACCTGGCAAACTATAGAAAAACACCTTTAGGCCTCGAGCCTTAACAATTAAAAATATTGTTTTGCTTTAGTAAAGAAAAAACAGCTTCTGGCTTTAGAGCAGAAAAGAAAGAAACTCTTTTAAATCAAGTGCTTGGTGTTGACGCTGTCAAAAATGACAAGACAAGTTACAGTAAGATATCAAGCCTGAGTCATTACTGCAACGCTGGCCATGTGACAACAGTTGCTCTATTTTGTGTGCGCAAAGCCTTTAGAGTTCGGTAAGAGACAAAACGTCTTTTGAGCCTCGCAGCTAAAAGCATGTCTGTGCCTATTACCGCCTTACAGTTGAAGAGGAGAGGAGCAAACACACACTCATACACACACCCTGAAATGTTGCAGAGTTGCCAGTCACAGAAGGAGCAACGACAGAACAAGGTTGACCTGTTGTTGAACGTCAGACACCGTTACAGTGGGTGGCAAAGAGGCTGTTTTGAGTCTACTGTCGTTAGCTGTTAGCAAGCTAGACAGTTTATTCGTAGATGTAAATCTGAACATTTATTTTGAAAATGAAATGGTTTAATTATTTTATATTTCCATTTTAACCCTTTAAAATAGGGCAGTTAAAGAGCTATACATACTATAGATTACTACAGTATTTAGCATACATGTGTGCATAATAAAAAGTAAAATACTTTTTAATATCACAATTACAGCTATTATTTTGAGGCTATATGTGACACAGATCAATATATTGATGATATGTTTGCAATTTTTAAAACATTTTAACACCAGCTAGGGATGTCCAACACTGACTTTCACCCTATGTTCGATTGGCCAATATTGGCCAAGCACTTAATGACAATTTTGGTATTAGCCAGTGCCAATATAGCCCTGGTAATATTTATTGATTTACCTGTAACTACTGTACAAGCATCAATGTATAAGTTAAATTCAATGAGCTACAATGCTGCCACCTAGTGACTTTCACTCTGAAGGGTTTCTTAAGTGCACACAGCCTATAAATTTCTCCTACCAGACCGGTATACTCTGCATCATTTTGAGTTTATTGTTGTTGTCTTCACTGAGAAAATATTTCCTAATCAAATATAGTTGCATTAT
>JAFBJS010002552.1:231854-276062 GCA_016785265.1 Paraplagusia blochii | reverse complement strand
TGGAATCCTAGCCATTCTATTGGTCAGTTCTTTTGTTGATATGGGTATGGATCAAGTGGAAGTAATAGACAGATGAGGCCAAAAGGAAACAATATTTTTCTGCGGCCTGGCACCAATTCACCCACGGACCGGTACAGGTCCCCGGCCCAGTGATTGGGGACCACTGATATAGAGTCATTAATATAGGGTGGGTGATATTATCAGACATCTGATCCTAGTATAATTTTCCTGAGGAAACTCCTGAGGCCTTAATAAAGTTCTATCTATCGAATCTTTGAATTCATTTGTCAGAGAAAATATTTCCTAATCAAATATAGTTGCATTATTGATGATGGAATCCTAGACATTCTATTGGTCAGTTCTTTTGTTGATATGGGTATGGATCAAGTAATAGACAGATGAGGCCAAAAGGAAACAATATTTTTCTGCGGCCTGACACCAATTCACCCACGGGCCGGTACTAGTCCCCGGCCCAGTGGTTGGGGACCACTGATATAGGGTCATTAATATAGGGTGGGTGATATTATCAGACATCTGATCCTAGTATAATTTTCCTGAGGAAACTCCTGAGGCCTTAATAAAGTTCTATCTATCGAATCTTTGAATTCATTTGTCAGAGAAATGTGGTTCTCAATGGCACTGCTCCCCATGAGAAAAAAAAAGTAGCGAAGGTTGGAACGCACGTCCTCTGACAGTATGAACCGTATGAATGTGTGTGTTCTCCAGTGAGTGGGAAAAGTTCACATGTTCACACACTGACAATCTCTCACAGCTCCAAATAATCCATGTCTTCCTTTCCTTCCCTTTTCACCTGAGGGCGTCGGTTATCTCTACAGATCATGACAGTGGTATGAACAACTGAGGCCTTCACACATGCACGCAAGCATATGCACCCACAAGGATATATATATATGTATATATATATATATATCCTTGTGGGTGATATATACATATATATGTATATATGTATACATATTCAACTATATATATATATAGACAGAAGATATACAGTATATTTTCATTAAACACATGTAAACATATATTGAATCATATCTATATGTGATTATATATATATTTATATGGCTATGTGCATATATACAGTATATTCATATATACACTATAAACATATATAAATATATTTCATATTTATATATAAATATATTTCATTTTTTATCTAAATGCATACATACTTAAATATATATAGAGTGAGAGACATAGATTTTTTTCAGTACACATACACATATATTACTACATATATACATTTTATAGTATATATATACACTAAAATATATAAATATATGTATACTTTAGTTGCATATATATTTAAATATATATGGAGAGATATATATTTTGAATAGACACAACTACATATACATGTATTGATTAATATATGTATATTTCTTTATATATTTTTACATGCACAAGAGACATATAAATATGATTATTTTACATGCACAGTATATGTCCATTCTACATACTGTACATAAACTGTGTGTGTGAATAAATACATATATATGTGTGTGTGTGTGTGTGTAAAGAGGGAGAGTGAGAGATAGGAGGGGGCAGGGGGAGATCAATTGATGGTCAGACAGCTAGCGGTCAAGGGTACAGCCATGCTTGGACAAACACTTCACCTCATTGGTCAAAGGTCTCTCATGACTGGTGTTGGCTAATAGTGGGCAGGTGGGGCTGATGGAAGGGGGCAGCACTTTAACACACTTGACACACACAAGTGCAATTCCACGCACTAACACGCAAATGGAGTTTCTGCCCACAATCGCACACTTAACGTCCTGAGTGATTTATGAAACCTACGCCGCACAATGTGCGACCTGTCTGTGGCCGAGGCACTCAACTACCTGAGACTGTTGTTTGCCGAAGGAGGCCGTGTTTGCAGGAGGTCAGAGGAGGTGAGGAGTCCTCTCCTCAACTCCTCTTCCTGTTTTCTTTCACTTCCACCCAGGGTTTTTGGGTTCACCTCCCCGAGGCATTCATCACCTGTGGCAACTGTGTCACTACGTCAGAGTTCAAACCTGGAATCGAATGCATCTGCATTGGCGTTCATTACTGCACTGAGAATCTGATGATATCTACGCTGAAAAACAAGTTCACGATCACGATCTTGGTGGCGATGAAGCCTTGCTTGACGTTTGCTTAACCACTCTCTACTTTATTAACTCCTGACTGCAGTTCTCTGTTCCAACACTAGTTTTCTAGCCGTCCTGTGGGTGGTAGGCTCAGATCCTTAATTATCCAACTATATCTATTTCTATTTTTTGACCTGACTGCTTCGTCATCATCTCATCTCCGTTGCAACTTGAGATTGAAGCAACTCCAATACCTGTTTTGTCTCTTTGTTTCCTGTTCATTGCTGTGGTGACTTGTGTGTTCACACCTATCATCACACACACTCAGAATATGATGTAAACATTTCACACCTCTGGCTGTGAATAAGCAGCAAACTCATGGACGAGTGCACAGAGTAGAAGAACCCCAACACACACACAGACACACACACACACACAAAGAAGAGCTAATGGTTGAGGGACATTCATCAAGTTTGTTTATACAGCCCTGATAAGACCAATAACCATTAAGATAATACATCGGGATGGATAACGCTCAAAACACTCATCATTCTTCCTTCTGTGTAAATATTTTTGGGAAACATCGGCTGCAGTACACATAATCCCCTAATGGGGATTAAAAGGACTTCGGAGCTGAGATTTCTGACGTTAGCACATCCATTTATCTTCCTCCGCTTATCCCTTATCAGGTGGTGGGGGCAGCGGTCTGAGCGGAGACACCCAGATTTCCCTTTCCCCAGAGAGAGCCCAACAATAACCACCACCCAAGGCACACTGCCGCGTACCAATCCTTCATGATCCTTACTGCAACTCACTGGAAGGAACCAAACACCCTCACCAGATTTAGATCTCGGCCAGTAGGTGAACCCTAGAGTTCTACACCATTGGCAAAGATATTGGAATTAACATTTTGATTAAAAAAGTTCTGGCAACTCCTGTCCAGCAATATCAGGCGACTAGGCACTACTGGAAAATCCCAACAACTAAGCCTTGCTTAAGGTTTAGATAATCTCCTGACAATTTCTTTACAGACTCGCTAATTTAATATCTCTTGATTGCAGTTCCATGTTTCAACACTAGTCCATCCAACTATTCATTCATCTTCTACCTCTCATCTGTTACCAGTTCTCGGGGGCAGTACTCTTCACAACTGACACCCAAATCACACTACACCATACTGTGAGCCTCCGTAGGGCTACGTGAGCAACTGCACCTAGCCAAAAATCTGTCCCGATTGCCGATCTACATATGAATGCACAATCGTGGCAAAATCGGCTCAAAAATCGCAAAGTGTACACGAGGCTACAGTCGTCCAGGTCATCTTATCTAAACGTTGTTGCATCGAGGGCAAATGTCTGTTTTTTGAAGAGGTTTCACCTCCAATCCTGGCGGATTCTTCAGATCTGGAGAAAAAAATCTTGGACCAGTATGATCCTCTGTTAGGGGCCCAGTAGAGCAACAATATGAAAACAGCTGTTTTTACTTACAGCATTATACTGTACAGTACCATCAGTTTTACCATCATAATATTAGGTTTTAGCCAAAACCGTAAGACATAATTATCTGCTGTGGAATCTCGTAGATATGTACACTTGTTTATTGTAGTGTGTATTTAGTCTTAAAAAATCCAACATGTAGCTAGTGGCCTCAAGGTTAAATATCAGGGGAGATGTTTCATAAGAAGAAGACGATTGATAATGAAGCTTTATTTGGGCGTAACTATGGTTACGTGTTTAACGTTTTCTCTGTATTTACACCCCGCACCTTAAAGGAGGGGCTGACAACAAACAGAGGAGAACTCCGTCACCTGCAACAGATGGGAGGGTCATGTTTGGGGAAGGGCCATATATAATGTAATAGACTAAAGACGTTGACCCTGAACCTGAAATGAACTTCCTCCTAAACCAACACTCTTTCTTCAGGGCCCAGAGGCATGAACAGGCAGCACCGTTCTTCGGCGTGCAGCTCTTCCTCATTCACCGTGTTGGCAGCGAACTGACACCAGGTTGCCAAACGCTCCGTCACCTCTGTGTGCTCCTCACAGAGCAAACATGAGCCCGTATTATATCATAGCCAGTGTCTCTAGAAACTGTATCAACAAGAGCTTTGAGTGCCAGGTGGGGTGGTGGCTGGGGGTGGTGCCATACCTCAGTGGTAACTTGGCAGCTGGACCTGAAACCCCTATGATTCCTAAATCCTTAAAACAAACCTTAGTGCCTCCATCAGTGCCTTGACCTTAACTACACCTTTTTACCTGTAATACCGGAATTTCCGGACTATATGCCAGAGGTTTAATTGTAATAAATATTAATTATGTAATTTCCCGCATTTTGGCCCAGGGTCAATGTCTCCATCATTGGCTCACCATCCTGCGCAAGACTGAATCCCAGTAAGGACAGTTGTTAGGTGCACAACTTGCGGGAAGGTTCCACGGGTCTGGTTTGGCGCAGTGTGATTTGGGTGGCAGTTATGGAGACTGCTGGTCCTGTGAACTGGGAATGGGGTATGGAAGGATGCATAGTCAAATTTGGACGTTGGATGTTTGGCAGGCCAAACAAGTAACAACTAACAACAAGTAACAACTAATCCAGGACTAGGATGCAGAGGTAACAGTCGGATCAGGGATCCCAGATTTCCGTATCCCTAGAAACTTCCTGCAACTCATCCTGCAACGTAGCTGCTACAGCATTTCCTGGATCATCCTTTGGATCGCCTCCAAGTAGGACAGGACCGAGCACGTCCCGAATGAGGCGTAGGAGGGGCATAAGATGTAGATACTCCAAGCTCCTCACCCTATCTCTTAGGGGACACCTAGCCACCCTTTGGAGAAAGATCATTTGGTCAACATCCTGCTAAATACTACTATGTCCTTAGCAGGATACTCTTCAACAGGGACAGACCTACCGCCCGGTATCATCATGTTGATCCAACTCCAAACATGATATCAACCCTGTAATGAGGCAGACTTGAAAAAGTGGTCTAAATGAGCGGGCTGCTGACTTAGCAGTTTTACCTCTGCTCCACTAAGTACTTTGAACACATTTAATCTCTGACACTTAAACTGATTGGTACTTGCAATAAAACATTCACTCGTGTCATGACAGAACCTTGGCCGTCACCGTCACACTGTGGAGCATTTTCTGGCTGAGTTACGGTCGGAGATTATAGGAGTTAGGAGTAAATCAAAACCCACAACTTGATTTGAGGCTCCGATGTGCTGGGATCACTCCACGGTCCAGCTACGGCGAGCGATATGAATTCTCGTATCTTTTCCATCTCCGTGTCAAGACACATGTTCCGGCGCACATCAGAACGTCGGTGAGTCTGCTATTATCTTTTTACAGGCTCTCTCCTGGCCTCAGGCCTGCGAAAAGGCACTCTGCACTGATGTACGCCTCGACGCCCCCCGCCCCTCCACCCGCCCCGCCGCGGCATCAACAGGCAGCATCACAGGGGCTGCATTCTTGGCTGCAGATAATGAACACGGAGCGGAGTGGACACTTGAGAGCAGGCTCCACATGGCTGAGGTGGGAGGAAACAAACAGCAGAAACAAGACAGCGACTGTCACAGATGAGTTACAGATGGTCGTGGGAACTGGCAGCGTGCTGAACTTTTGCTGTGTTTCTGCTTTTATTTTGAAAAAAAAAAAAACTTGGTCTTTGTCAATGTGACTTATTGGCTTTATGTGACATTTTGTGAAATGTTTCACTGAGGGGAAATTTAAAAAATTTTGAGTGAGCACATCAGTCTTTTTGTCTTCACTTTTATCGTAAACTCCAGATCGGGAACTCCCGATGAAGGGCCATAGTTAGCTTAAGACTGGCGTCTCAAAATCAAGCATGTTTGATTTTTACATGATTGCTCATGAGGTAGTTGGGAGGCAATCATGAGGAAAAATCCAAAAATCGGGGTTAATCCCGATTGTTGCACAACTGAAAAAAACTGGCAAAATAGCATTGATTTTTGAGACCATTCTTGCAAAAACTAAAATTAGGATTTGAGTCTGAGCTTGTAAACACATCAAGACAACACACCCATTCGTAGCCACAGGAAACAGGTTCCCAGCATTGAACCCATCCAGAAACAACAAACACTATCCAGCACTTTTACCTCTTTGTGCTGT
The DNA here is from genome assembly GCA_016785265.1 of Paraplagusia blochii. NCBI lineage: Eukaryota > Metazoa > Chordata > Actinopteri > Pleuronectiformes > Cynoglossidae > Paraplagusia > Paraplagusia blochii. The sequence continues at coordinate 269,851 of JAFBJS010002552.1, read as the reverse complement.
AGTCGGTACCAGCCCAGGCCAAAGGCTGCAGCGGTAATCCTTGTTGTGGCCCAGTAAGCAGAAAAACATCTTCAAACATTGTCAAGAACAGACAAGTGCTATCAGGACTCAGGAAACTTAATACTTGCATTGTTTACCCTGTTGACTTCAGTCCTTGAAAGCTGAGATGCAGAGAATAAAGTACTTTATCCTTCATAAAATAATTTGTCAATAAATACTGGAAAAATATACAGTTTCCCTGTTGACAAAGGGTTTGAAAAAACACACCGAGGCAAGAGATTGTTATGCCCTAAACCTTCGAGTCTGGACTTTTAGGACTGAGATACATTAGATAACACAGAGCTGCAGAGAACTGTACTGTACATGCAGGTACACATGCACCAAGGGTTTATTAGTATGATCACTGACAGACGCAGGAAGCAAAATTGAGGGTTTGGTTTTGTCAGCGGCTGTTCTCACACTGACGTCCGTTCTGGTCCAGACCAGAAAATCTGAAGCCCTGGAATCACACACATCCCAAAGCAGTTGGGATTCACGTTCAATGGCTTTTCTCAAATCAGTACTGTAGTCCAGTGGTCCCCAACCACTGGGCAGGGGACCTGCAACGGTCCATGGGTGAATTGGTGCTGGGCCGCTTTTGGCCCCATCTGGCTATTACTTCTACTTGATCCATACCCATATCAACAAAAGAACTTAACTATATTTGATTAGGAAATATTTTCTCAGTGAAGACAACAACAATAAACTCAAAATGACCCAGAGTCGTTGATACAAGATTCTAAACCTTATATACCGGTCTGGTAGCAGAAAATTATAGGCTGTGTGCACTTGAGAAACCCTTGCTGTGTGCATGCAGAGTTAATTTCGGGTAGGAAGATTTTATAGGTAGGAAAATACCACAAATGAACTTTTATTGAGGGGTATTTCTTTTCTACAACTTAATGACCGGTCCGTAAAAATAGTACGAGACCTTTAACCGGTCCATGGCGCAAAAAAGGTTGGGGGACAATGTGGTAGACTATGTTTTTTAAGGGTATCCCCATAGAGCTTCAGAGATCTCTGAACAGGCCTTTTGGAGGAGAGTTGGAAAATAAAGTTACACATCATTACGCAATTAATTTGTAAATAAATAACGCAAAGATGTGCAGTTTCACCTGTTCAATAACGGTTTATTAAGGCACATTTAGGAAAAAAGATTGTTATGCCTGGACTTTATTGACTCAGCTACATTAAATAACACAGAACTCTACGGTACATGCAAGTACACATGCACCAGACGTTTATTAGTAGGATCATTGACAGGCGCAGGAAGCCAAATTGAAGGTTCCTCCATCCTTCACATGCTTCCGCAGATGACAGAGCAAATGTGTCTCAACACAGTTTATAGCTCGGCTTTTAACTTAGCAACTTACAATAGCTGTAGGCTGGAGAATCAAAGACTCTCTCACTGACTCCGCTGTATAAACAGGCTAAAAGCACTGAGTGAGGCATTTGTCAGGCAGGTACGAGAGGCGGATGACGAGGATGTGAGTGTGTGGTGGGGGGTAAGGACTTGAAAGCACATACCAGTAGGAGAGCACTTGGGTAATAATGACTCTGTCTATGTGCTGGAGTGGGCTGTTATTCATACGTGTTACTCATTGATCCAGACAAGGAGAGGGAGTGGTGTGCAAGGCGGGGAACGGCTCCAGCGGCCTGGATCGGCAGCACGTACGAAACCTTTGATACCTTTTCATATTAGAGTCAAAGTTGACAAAAAAGTCAACCGTGTTCGTGCGTGAAAAGTGCGGATATTTGCGTACAAAACATAGAAAAACACACACAAAGACTAGCCTTCCTCTTTAGTCAGCCCCCATGCCTGTCCAAACACTCCTCCTCCGTCTTTGACAACACACACACACACACACTCTCTGACACACGGGCTTTGTTATTAGACAGTACCCAGAGTGTAGCCCCGACAAAGAATGTGACAGCTCCACACACGTCGCAGGGTACAAGCAGAACACACCACACACACACTCTGGGAGGGAGGAGATGAGAGGAGGAGGCGTAAGGAGTCATGGCAGCATGACCCAACATGCACTTGGCTCTGACAGAAAACCGTCCGACGCTCCATCGCACAAAGGCTCCGTGGAGAAGAGCGGGGAAGGTCGGCATTCCGGGGAACAGGGTTGTGTACACTGGACTGAGCTGAGGCTTAGAGGGAAGAAAGAGTCGGAGACAGAGACGGAGTGGGGGGGTGGGCGCAGAAGAAGATGGAGGTGATAGGGAGCAAAAGTGGAAAACGATGAGGGCAAGGGGACAAAAGACACAGGGGGAGACAGATGAGACGTCTGGGTCCAGTGGTAGAAAAGTTGGATGATATTGTCAGACCCTCGGAGGAACTAACAGAGCTGCAGCCTGGAGTCTTCACCGGTTTATTTTTGCTTGATGGTATAATCTAGAAAAATGTCTGTTGTCTCTTCACACAGAACGTAGCTTATCTTCCCTGTAACACTGCTAGCAATAAAAAGACGATGCAGTGAGATTTTCTGCAAGAAATAAACCATTGTTTGGCATGGTGGCCTAGTGGTTAGGGAAGCAGACTTGGGTCCACAGGGCTCCAGGTTCGAGTCCACCAGCTGCCAGGAAGGCTGACAATATGGCGCAATGTGATTTGGGTGGCGCCAGCTACTCCTGGCGACATGCAGATGAAGATGAATGAGTAAACCACTGTACAAGACATTTTAGCAATTGTCTTCTGCGTTAAAAGATCAACAGCAACAGATGGAACCCAGAGCTTTGCTGTTTTGTGGAGCTGTACACCCCCAACAAGTGATCACAATCAAGAAAACCATGGAAAATGTCTAGATTTCAGCTCTGAAATTAAACTCTTTAAACTATTGTTGTTTTTATCAACATATTTGTCCAAACGGAGGTACATTTAGTGGCACAAGGCATTCAAATGAAGAAGAAATTGAAGAAAACAAAATACTGTATACAAACGTAGATTTTTGAGGCGTTGCCGTGGCCAAAGGTCAATAACTAAGTGGACATAGGTCAATAACCAAGTCCACCTGTCAATCATAGGTAATGTCCCCTCACATCAACTACAGACTTCCATGCTTTATCATCCATTTTCCATCAAATAGGAGCAGAGTTTTGAAAAACCTAACGACAAATAAAGACCGTCCACAAAGACTAGAAGCCCCAACTCCACAAACGTTCTTTACTGACAATAAAAACATTCAAAGACTTTTTATAAGCATATAAATATAGAGAGCGACTCAAAGACCAATGGGTTAACATCAGACATCACATGTGGACGTCTGGTCGTTTCCCAGGCTTTGATGATATCAACAGATGTCCCCGTTCGTTTCTTATATATACGATCTAGGCTTATTACAGAGCCCTGGATCCAGCCAGCAGTCCCCGCGCAGACTTAACCACCGGGTCTTTTGTAGATGTGAAGGAGATACATAACTCATGTCATTCTTCAGGATGTACAAATGAGGAGGAGTGAAGGAACAGGGCCGTAAACGGGTCAGCCGGGAACTGATTTACTGCACGAGAAAACCGTCTCCCGATGGCGATCTCATCACCGCACGACCGACGCTCCCCCAATATATTTCCTCTTTGCTAATATGTGTCGTCATAGAGGAAGATTGTTGACGCGAGTTCTTCCTTCGGTCATAACGAGCAGCAGAGAACATCATTCCTTCTCTCTGAGCCTCTGGAGTTCAAAGCTGACAGAAGGTCTTCATGACCACACCCACAGTCAGATCCATATGTTCGGCTATGCCCATTCTTGACATCAGTTTTGTGGCGAGGACGGGGACCACCAGTTCATCGCCGAGCCACATATTACGGCTACAACAGATCAACATTGCGGATTTATTTGGCCGATATTATTCGTTTTGCCGAAATTAGCATTATATTGTGATATCAGTAGGATCGGTATTGGTTTTTCCAAATCCGATAACGCATTGCCCTGGTTTTGCCAAATTTACTGAATCGCACATAGGGTTCAGAGACGTTTACCTCAGTTTGGACAATATTGGCCAAAGCTAATATCGGACATCCGTAACATTAACCTGTGGGAATTGAACCCTAGACTCTTGGCAGGCGTGTCAACAACAAGGAACCACATAGATCCAACTTTTTTTCTTGGAACCCATATTTTAGACGTCAAGAACCTCGGCAACCCAAGTCAATTTTTATACATTTCGCAGACGCTTTTATCAAAGTGTGTTACAAACAATGAGATCTGGGAATCGAACCCCAGACTCTTAGAACACATTCTAGCAATAACAAACCAAATAGATCAGAGTTTCCCAACTTTTGTTCTTCTTGGGACCCAAGTCACAAACCTTCGTGTCTCAAGTCAATACACACTTTTTCTAAATCATTGTCAATTATTAAACATTAATGAGAATATTTTATGGTTGACATCAATGATCTAAAGAGTATTACTCAAGTTTTAAGCAACTAAAAACTAGTAATGGGACCAGCAAAAATGACCATGACCTGCTCGGAACCGTAAGGACCCCCCCAAAAAAATCTCTATGACCCACCTGGGGTTTGCTACCCAGTCTTTGGAAACAATGACAACAAAAACAGGACAGATACAGGGAGAGGTTTGAGCTGTTGAACTGATGACCTTTGTACTGTAAGGCAGAATCACTAACCACTGCTCCATGACGTAGCTGCAGCTTTATATTTTAATCAAAAACAGAGAGAGGGGGAACGAACAGAGTGTGTTTCAGTTTCAGTCTCACTGCTATCAAACATTTACTGCGGTTTATTCCCTGCTTATCTCTGCATCATTACTTTTCCAGCTCACTGACCGAGTCCTAAACCTGAAGTATCTGAAATACCTCAGTCTGTCACTGCAGTACTACACACATGAGTACTGACCTGTGTATGAAGACTTCTTCATGGTCTCTTCTCACTGTGCTTCTCAACGTTGACTGATGTGCATCCGTAACGTTTCCAGGTTCGTCTTCACCTTCTCGACCACTCCCGGACCTGGACCTGGACCTGGACCTGGACTTGGACTTGGACGACCAGCTCTCCAAACACAACCACACCTGAGGGCAGGTAAACTAACGTCTGCTCTGACTCGCACAACTCTATCCCAACTCCTTGCCTTTCTTCCAGCGCCAACCACTCGGAGGGACAGTCTTCTGGGAATGAGGACTCCAATCACACCTGCGCTCCTGACGTACGCCCAGTCCGGGAGCGGGAGTGGTTTACTGCGGGGTTTTTTCTCACATTGAAAAGGCTCGGAAGTGGGATGAAGAGAGGGAGTTTTTTGGGGGAATAATCTCAGGGATGTGGATGAACTGAACTGTGTGGAAAGTAAATAAACGTCTTCGGAAGCGCAGTAATCCCCGAGTTCAACAGGTTGGGTGTGTTGCGCAACCTGGGAGGCGGGGAAGTGGATGATCGGACGTGATAATAGACACTGTAACAAGGAATGATAGGAGGACACACGTAGGCTGATCGGTCTGTCTTTGTCTGCTGTGTCTGCATGATCTAGAATCAGTGTATTTTCCACAGGATTCGCAGAAACACGGGAATAACGGGATAAAAAAAATATAGTGGGAATCGAACCCATCACCTTCTTAATGTGAGGCAAGAGCACTAACCACTTCCTCTACCGTGTACAGCCTCATCAAGTATTGTTTTTCTATTTCTTTATATGTATGTGTTTGGCCTCTGTGTGAATTATTTGCTGCAAATAAACAAAAACACAATTTATTTTTTTAAAACAAGGAACTAAACATGAGTCCAAAGAATAAGGACAAACATAGTAAAAAAAAAGACAAACAAAATGTGGACCTCATATCATATATCCACATATATACACATAAAATTTACAATATCCAAAGGCAAATAATTTGCATACATGTATATACAAAATATTTATTAATATTTTTAAGGAAAAAGAATCCACATAGTAGATTTACTGAGAAAATAAATCTTCAATCTACAAACATCTTTAACCGTGTGCTGTTTAACCCTCGCCACCATTCGTCTCCATCACTGCAGTTCTGAGCTGCAGTGACCTCTTGTGGCAGCAGCTTATATTTACCAACTTTGATTCCCTCTCGTCTGTTCGTTTCCCGCTGCAGACTTTAAGTACGGTGGCCGGGAGGAGCAAAACTACTTCACCAAATGAGAAACTCCGTTACAAATATTCAAGAAATTGTTCATTTTTGACAAATCATAAAAAAAAATTAACAAAGTCCGTAAAATATTTAAAAGTCATCAAACTAATTTAGATTTGAATCGTGAAAGACGTGAAACACTATTACAAGCTGCTAAAACAAAATTAAAAATAACTTTCAACCGGATAACGAAAGAAAAAACATGTCGGCGTCATGTCACATTGACAAGATGACAATGACAAGAGTGATTTTCTTGATTAATTCAATTCTTTTTCGCCATATTTCTGAGCCAATAGGAAGAGAGCACTGAAGAAAGTGAGTTGTGGCACAAATGAACCGGTTTGTGCTTGAGGGATATTTTTGTTGCGTCACCAAAAGGAAACTTGTTGACGTTCTCGAAATGTCGATGAAGCAGAAACAGATCTGCTCTGAAAGATAAACATGTTTGGCCTAAAAAAGAATGCGGTTAAATCAGATATCGGTACTATCTGTCAAACGTTCCTGGAACACATCAGTCCTCAGTGGGAACTCATTTGGTCCTGACTTTGAGGTGTTTGATGTGTGATTTTTTTTGTAGAGATACTGATTTTTAACCCGAAAAACAAAACAAAACAAAAAAAAAGTACAAAATAAATGACATGAATTTTGGCTCAATTACAGTGTTGTGTAGTTCCTCATCATTGGCCTTAGGTGGCGCTTGGCCAGCTATAAGTTTAGGGTAGGCAACAAACGAGTGGGAAAAAATAATTTTCCTTCACTCAAAGTGTTTAATGGAAAATATAGAATTTCAAAGAACACCACTGAATTTGTAAAATAAAAAAAAATAGAATTGTTGTATACCGCCACCTACAGGGTGTATTTTGCAGCGGAATATGTACGGCTTTTTACTTGCAAATGAAATAGAAGCGAAAAACCTTGTAAATATGGTACAAATTTATTTATAACACCCAATACTCCGAGTCTTATGTTGGTGGTGACGTGTAAGCAGTGAAGGATACAGGATGTGTGTGTGTGTGTGTGTGTGTGTGTGTGTGTGTGTGTGTGTGTGTGTGTGTGTGTGCGTGTTGTGGTTGGGTAAAACCAATACCGACAACAGTTAATATGTCTACCACATTTTATTGCATGTCACAGGAATCTTTATAAACTATAATTTTGGGTCTATTTAGAAATTAAACGTTTTCATCCATTAAAACATAATTTAAACAAAATTTAAACATGATAGTAAATGATGAGATACAAGCAACCCGAGTTACAAGTTTCGGTCCTGGAACAAAATATGGTTATATATCAGTGTTTAACTCAGACAGGAGCACACTAAGGCCCGAGGGCCAGATGTGGCCCCGCTGAACTTTTAGATGCGGTCCGCCGACTTTGTGCGAATCAAATAATTTATTTGTATTATCATTTTACTCCTACCTTTCTCTGCAATACCAGCATTTACCAGAAAGACGACGTCATAAAAGCTATTAGAATCGTCATAGAAGCTATTGGTATCGTTTGTTTTAACAAGCCATTTACCAAAGTTCAACAAACACTCCATCTTTCTGGTCTTGACTCGGGCCCCAAGTCCAATATTGCGAGCCATTGTGGCCTGCGAGTCAAAAAGTTCGCCCACTCTGGTTTAACTGGATCTAGTTAGAAAACTGCAGAGACCAAAACTAAACCCAGAAAAACTATTTTTTTCTTCAAACTTTCTTTTTTTTTTTATTCTGAATATAATGACTATAGACTCGACCATGGTGACGTCAGCAGGTTGTCTGTTATTTACCTGCTCTTTCAAAGGTCTGCTGACAAACTCACAATTTCCCCTGTTTACACAGAACTGCTGTGACAAGTTCTGAAAAACCTGCAGGGAGAAAATGAGTAATTGACCTCATGTTATGTTATCTGTGTGATTGCGGTAACGGCAATGAGCAGCATCTCTACAGGTATGGAATAAAGATCTCTGGGCTCAGACCAGTTGAAGATGATTTAACCTGCTGCACATGTTGCATCAAAACAAAAACCATAAAAATCTTCCCCTGCTTTTGATAATGGCACAACTTAAAGCTCAGTCGAATGGAAACTTCACCGCTGACATACAGTATTTCTGTACTCGGTTTCAGGTCGGCAGCTTCCTGTTAAAAGCCGAATTATTTCACGTTCAGCACTTTGTGGTATGCTGTTCTTTTTTAGCTTGTAAAGCATTTCTTGTTGGAGGGGTCTCAGTTTCTGCTCAAGGGTACTCGATGCGGCCCACTCTGTAGGCGCTTTTGTGAACTTCATCTGCTGGAGGTTCAGACCACAGCCTCATCCCCACCATCAAACGCATCGCACCTCTGCAAGCTCTGCATTTACCTTTCCTGGTATTACATGTACCTGCTCACTGTTTTGCAAAACATATGGCTGCTGCTGACAGACCTAATGTGGGGGAACTGTGATGTATCACTGAAACCAGTGGTTCTCCACTGGTCTGGAATCAGACCTTAATGACACGCTGCAAACCAAGAACGTCAACTGTCAACAGTTTTGTTCATATAACATTCAGTAGTACTTCAGTACCTTAACACATCTGGTGCTGTATTTATGCTTCGCCATTCTATTTAAAACACTTTAAAAAAAAAAACAACAAGCCAGCAAGAGCGTTATCGCCACCTGCTGTTCTGAAATCTGATGCAAAGAGAAATAGTTTCCAAAATAAATGCACAGAATACTATTACCTTTTTAATATTTTTAACCTCCAGCAAAGGCCTGCGACCCACTTTTGGGTCGTGCCCCACCAGTTGAGAATCAGTGATTTGAACGCAAACATTTTAAATCAGGCCTGGGCCACAGGTGTTACAGCATTATTGCCACCTACTGTTGTGGAATATGAATGGATTGCAATTTGATGCAAAGAGAAATACTTTTCAAAATAAATGAACGGAATATTATTACCTTTTTAATTTTTTTTTTTCTGCCCCAGCAAAGGCCTGCGACCCACTTTTGGGTCGTGCCCCACCAGTTGAGAATCAGTGATTTGAACGCAAACACTCTAAATCAGGCCTGGGCCACAGGTGCTACAGCGTTAGCGCCACCTACTGTTGAGGAGTATGAATGGATTGCAATTTGATGCAAAGAGAAATACTTTTCAAAATAAATGAACGGAATATTATTACCTTTTTAATATTTTTTTTTCTGCCCCAGCAAAGGCCTGCGACCCACTTTTGGGTCGTGCCCCACCAGTTAAGAATCAGTGATTTGAACGCAAACACTCTAAATCAGGCCTGGGCCAGAGGTGCTACAGCGTTATCGCCACCTACTGTTGAGGAGTATGAATGGATTGCAATCTGATGCAAAGAGAAATACTTTTCAAAATAAATGAACGGAATATTATTACCTTTTTAATATTTTTTTACTGCCTCAGCAAAGGCCTGCGACCCACTTTTGGGTCGTGCCCCACCAGTTGAGAATCAGTGATTTGAACGCAAACACTCTAAATCAGGCCTGGGCCACAGGTGCTACAGCGTTATCGCCACCTACTGTTGAGGAGTATGAATGGATTGCAATCTGATGCAAAGAGAAATACTTTTCAAAATAAATGAACGGAATATTATTACCTTTTTAATATTTTTTTACTGCCCCAGCAAAGGCCTGCAACGCACTTTTGGGCCGTGCCCCACCAGTTGAGAATCAGTGATTTGAACGCAAACATTCAGTGCAGTGCATAATATATTAATGCAAACCAACTTTTGTGCTGAGATTTGGTAAATATGTACAATGAGAAAATGTATATTTACCTGTGTCACAGGTAACTTTTTATTAGTTAAAAAAGATGATTGCATGAAAAAAATAAGTACATTTATTTCCCATCTGTGGAGTGATAATGACCTTTGAAACATCATTACAATCAGAAACGTAAATATATATTTGTATATATTTACATTCATAAACATACAGTTATGAACAGGTGCAGTGCAAACAGGATGTTTTTTCTTTACCATCTACATACAGTGGCAAACAAAAACAACAACAATGTATTTTGACATCAAACAGACCTGGTTTCTCAGTCATGGAGATGATGCAGAGTTTTCACGTTGCAGAATTCCGACACGTTCAGCGTCTGATTGTGCCGCGCATGTCCTCATAAACATCGTTGGTGGCGAGACGCTGTGGTTTCACTGCTGCAGTGCGCGATGTCTTGGTCTGTAAGAGGCAGTGAACATGTTTATGTCAAGACATTGACTGTGTGATTTTAATACCACAAAGACAGTGGTGTTATAGGGTCAGGGTCAAATCCACCAGCTGCCAGGTTGCCACTGAGGTGATCTGAACATAGCAACGTCCCCACAGGAAGGCTCACGGTATGGTACAGTGGTGATGGTGTAATTTGGGTGGTAGTTGTGGAGATTGCTGCCCGTGAGACCCGGTAATGGATAGAAGGATCAAGATGAACGAATGAATGCACATAATTTTCCATCTCCCCCTGTCCTCTGTATCCTCAACTCTAACTCCAACTACCTCCATGTCCTCCCTCACTGCATCCATCAATCTCCTCTTTGTCTCCTACCTGGTAGCTCCATCCATAGGATCATTGTTCTACCAATGTATCCACTGTCTCTTCTCTGAACATGTCCAAACCATCTGAACCTGGCTTTTCTCTGTCACCAAAGTGTCCTATATATATTTATATATATATATATATATATGAAACAAATATGCATATATACCTACATGTCATATAACATCCAATCAAACGTCAGAAAAACATCCTGCCCACTGGTTTCCTATCATTTGCATGATTTAAATGATTAAACATGGCCCCGACTCCTTACATCCTGTAGATATGGACTTGTATTTCCTGAAAGTCTGTGACTCACAGTGACTCATCGGCCATATCCTGTGTCTCTACACGTCTCAGAGGACCAATGTCAGTTGAGTTGTGCTGCGGGCGCTTAAATGATCTTTTAATGAGGCCTTTGTGTCCTATGGAATAGTTGATTTACTGAGAAAAAGTCTCGCATTCACTGGAGGATGAGCTTGTCAACGTGAATGACATCACGTTAAAACACAATGAACGGCGGACGACAAATAGCAGCAGCAACTGTGAAATAACGCAATATATTACAATGTAGTTCATCAACATGAAGCGTAAACAGGTTCAATTAATATGCAGATGATACTGTTTTGTCATTTGGAAATTACATTCTGAAGAGAAGACAGATTGAGATGGTTTGGACATGTTCAGAGGAGGGACAGTGGATACATTGGTAGAAGAATGATCCTAGAGAAGGAGCTACCAGGTAGGAGACAAGGAGGAGATTGATGGATGCAGTGAGGGAGGACATGGAGGTAGATGGAGTCAGAGTAGAAGATACAGAGGACAGGGTGAGATGGAAAATGTTGTCTCGCACTGGTAACCGCTGAAAAAGGGACAAGCGGAAAAAAGAAAAGGTATGTAAATGGACATAGTTGGTTTCTTGAGGACGTTTCTCCTCTCCATCCAAGAGGTTCTCTTCAACTGAAGAGGGTGAGTTGCCCTCAAAGTAACTATTTCTGGTTTATTTGGCCTGTATGAATGACAACCCACACAGACCCCTTATGACATAGTTAACCTCAGCTAGAAGATTGAGGTGACACTGCTCTGGTAGACCCACAGAGACCTGTAACTTTAATGATGTGATTATTATAAACATCAACATTTTTGCACCTGAAAACTTTTTGTTGAGAATTCAATCAGCTTCCATGAAGACTGTGCCGTGAGCTGACCCTGCCCCTCCCTCACCTGTGTTGACCATATGTACTTAATGCAGAACATTTCTAGGAATGGAGATACCTTCCTAACCTGCATCTCAGGACTCAGGCACCTGTCTCAGGTGCAGCATACTCCACTACTGGACTTGAACCTGAAGCCTTGCAGACCCAAGTCTGCATCTTAAACCGCTAGGCCACCACTGCTGCCCCATTTGATGAATTTTATGAAACTGCTGTGTGTTTTTCATAAGATGATGTTTTGGAGTCTGTCTGCTGTGTGACTTTCTGTTTCACAGTTTCGTGCACCTGCACCTCTGCAGGGTTTCCCCGAGAAGTGGCTGAGTTATCTGTTCTATTTCTGCTCTGTCCACTTCAAAACAGTCACAAACTCAGGTTTGGTATAAAAACAACACAAAGGAAGGAGGAAAATAAAAACCACGGAATGTCATTTAGAGCGAAAACACAGAAACAGAAAGGTGGGAGATGGGATTTGGGGTCAGGGGGAGGGGTTCTACCTTCAGAAAAATCCATGCGATGAATGCCAGTATGAAGGTGAACAGAACCACGGCTGAAATCCCAACAACCCACAGGATGATGTCGTGATGTTGGGCTTCACACTCCCGCTTTTCATCTGCAGAGGTCAAGTTGTCATTGTATTTACGTGCAATTCAGAAGAAATGTCATTATTATACATATATGTATATATATCATTATTTATATATATATATATATATATATTTATTTTATTTTACTTTTAATCACTGTTTGTTTATATAGAAAAAAATTAGATCACCCTTGATTTTTTTGTTTCTTGTTCCCTTCATACCTGGTACCACTAAAGGTAGACTACATGAAGAATGAAATGAACTAAAAAGAAATTTAGGCTATTAGCGTTAGCTATTGATTGATTTCGGTTTCTATCAAGAAAACTCTGGAAAGTGGCTGAATATAAATTCAGAAATTAAACGCTTTTGAGCTATTCTTCGATAGATTGGTACATTTAGTGGAACCAGGCATAAAAATGAACCAGAAATTGAAGAAAACAGCAGGGCGGTCTACGTAAAAATTATTTCCATGACAGTATTTATTGGATGAAGTTCTTGTTTTTTTTGTGACGCACCTGTCACCACCAGGAGAACGGATCCATCTCCTCTCATTTCCTTAATTCCGTAGCTTTGGACCTTTTTATACAGACACACGTACGGCCCCGTGTCGCCAGACGTGAGGTTTTTGATTTCAATGTCCACAGAGGAGTTGGTTGCGGAGATACTGAGTCTGCCCTTGAAGCCATCACCGATGGTATTCTTCTCTGACTGCAGGTCCCTATAAACCACTGAAACCCTGGTGTTCATGTCCTTGTACAAAAGCAGACCTTTTAAATCTTGTACAGAAGAGCGGCACTGGATCAGAAGAGTTTCTTCAGCTTTCTTCCACATCACTCCATTGTGGACTGAATACAAAGAAAAAAAAAACATTAGTATGATACTTTCTCTGCTGGTTCCATGTGTTATCTATATATTTACTATAAATATAGATCCTTAAAATGAAACTTGTCTTTGTCTTCTTTGTCTAATTTAATCCGGGATGTCCAATAATATTGGCTGACCGATCTTATAGGTTATGATAGCATAAAATGCTAAATCTGTAAGGAGTGGTAGCGTTTTTTTCCTCTAAAAATGAAAACCTGATATCACTGTACTTGCGTTTGAATATATATAATGTGTGCCCTAAATACAATTTGTTGGAAAAACAGCTGTATATTACAGTTAAAGTCACTAGATGGCAGCATTGACATCATTTAATTATGCTTAAACTCAGGTACAGTGATCCGTACAAATAACTTAATCTGTGTTATTTGATATCGGAATCGGAAATAAGGGGTTTAAAAAATTTCGTGTCAATGGATTTGTGCATACAGTAAATAAAATCGGACATCTAGCTATGAAAGTAAATCCATATTGTCAAGTTTGAGAATTTTATAAATCATACAGTGTTCAGCTTTGGGGTAAGAATTTAAGATGAAATAAATTTGATCAAAATTGACACAAAATAATAAATACACAAAAAAAATTTAACACCCAAAAATGACTGTAAAAAGTTAAAAAATATATATATCTACACCAAAATTGTCTGAACATAACCATATACGCTTTGCTAGAAACAATATTATAGATCGAAAAACTTAAATACTTAATAAAACTATAACAAAAAGTCCCTGAAATTTGTTTCTTTCCCTCAGGACCAAGTGAGTTTCCGATATTCGTTGAATCACATCGTCCTATGGTTTCGTTCCTCACCTGTTTTACTCACGGCCGCGGAGGAGAACAAACACAGGAGGGTGAGTTTCATCCAGACGGCAGCCATGGTGACACCTGAACATAACTGGAGTTCTGACTCCACTGACGGAAACATTGTCTGGTTTTTCTCACCGACCTCCAAAACTCAGCACGTGACCCAGTTAAGGTGGCTGCGTCTGTGTTTCATCTACCCACAGGTTTCAGTTGTCGCTCAAGAGAAAAGTCAAACACACAGAACAGGATTGGAGAAGAATCTTCAGCAGTGACTCCATGCACACAAAGAAACCGCAGCAGAGAGGTCAGAGACGAAGACAAGCTGAGGACAAGTGTGAAACTAAATCTTCAAGACCAAAAAAAAAAGTCACATTATAACATATTTAGATTGTGGCCTCAGTGTCACTACCACAGAAAACTGGATGTTTGCATATGGTTGTGCATGTGAACCAAACCTGTTAATGGGAACAAAGATGTAGTAGCAGTGCCCCCTAGTGGTGATACATAGAGATATTTGCATTTTAAATCTAATAAGCAACTAAATTATGTATAGGATATCAACAGGGAATTCATTACGGTGTGTGGTGCTTTTTTTTAACAGTGGTGGGCGGTCAGGGCCAGCAAAGCCTTCTCTGCTGGCCTAAATATATTCACACATTTATTCATAAACATTTATTAAATAAAATTGTGTTATTAATTTTTTTATTGCTATGAATTATGAATATCGTAATTATTAATTTATAATATAATTATTAATATTTTTGCATTTGAAAAGTTGCAAAAATAAAAATGTATCCAATCATATTTAAGCTAGCTACTGTTGTCAGGTTCCATAAAATCTGCCAGAGCCTTCAGAGTCAAAAGTGAGGGCTCTGCCCGCTATAAATGAATGGACCTTGTCTGTTCAGTTTACAGCACTCATCTCATGAGATTGTGACATTAGCGCCTTCTAGCTGGCCCTACGTAGAGCGCAAAACGTAGATCTCCTAGCCTACATATAATGTACATGTGTGGATTCTCGAGTCCTGGTGTCATATTGATGTTATTATGAGGCATATTCATTTGACGTCACTGAAGGCCTACGGTTGAAATGCACGGCCCCGCCACTGTTTTTTAACAATATATGATTCTGAAAAAAAGGGCAGCGGGGGTGGCCTGGCGGTTAAGGAAGCAGTCTTGGCTTAAGGTTCGAATCCACCAAACCAGCTGCCTGTTTGCTACCGAAAGGTGCTCCAAGCATAGCACCGTCCCGACCCCTCATAATTTCCTGTGGGCTCACCACACTCTGGAAAGCTCACAATATAGTGCAGTGTGATTTGGGTGGCAGTCGTGGAGACTGCTGACCTGGTAAAGGACAAGTGGATGAAGATTTAGTGAATGAATCTGAGAAGAGAGTAAAATAAAACAAATACAACACTAGGGTTAATGAAAATTGACACCTCAGTAGTTACTGCAGAGCGGGCAAGTGCTTTGGCCTTACAGCTTGAAGGTCACTGGTTTAAGGCCCATCACTTCCTGATGGTGTTCTCCAAATTTCCTCTGACTTTACTGCAGCAATGAGTCATGCTAAGAGTCAAAGTCTTTCATTTCACTCAACAATACTTTAAGTTTATGGTTTTAATAGCATGTGTTCTGTATCTTGGAGAAGAACACGACGTTGTTTCTGTGAACTTTCTGGAAGAACAGCAGTCACATGGACTGATGGAAGTTCTAAACACAGCAGTGAAAGAACATGTTGTTGCATTTCCCTGAGTTCTTCCATACGTTTGGAGTGAAGTAGCAGTTAATTAAGATTTTTATTTTTCTCATTTTGCCAGTCTACCGCTCCATGTCACCAGATGTGACTTGAAGTCCATCTGGTGAACAGTTGTGAGATCTAACACACTCCACACACACGCAAACACACACACACTGAGACACACACTGCAACCAGAGTGTTTTCTTCTTTGTGCAAATAATAACATCCTTTGCAAGAGCTTAACTTCAAAATTGATTATTTGGTTCAATTAAGATGAAAAAAAGAGGCCTGAGAGTCATGACTTAACACAGATGTGGGCAAAGTCATGGGACCCGGGCCATGATGGGGACTATACAAAAGGGCTATTAGGTCAGGGGCAGATGAAGCATTTGTAAGATCTAAAACAACTGACATATACAAGTCTAAAAGGCTTTTTGTTGTGAGATTTATTGCCGTCTCTAAAACTGCCTCTAAAACAGAAAGAGCAGAGAGTGATGGGTTTGATTCCCAAAAGAACCACAACTTTGATAAGTTGGTTTGGATAAGTATCTGCTAAATGCATAGAGAAGGAAAAAAAAATTGGAAATTATGTCCAACCATCTTCACCAGCTTTACTAGGTCAAGGAGGCAGTAATCTCCTCGACCACCACCCAAATCACACTGCACAACAGCACCTCGCCAACCTTCCTGCAGGTGGAGAACCTTCTAGAAGGCGCCGTCTGCCCTTAAGAGTATTAGATCTTGCCCAGAAGGTGATCCCTGGAGTTCCACACCAATGACAGAGACCAGATTACTGGTCCTCATCCAGCCCCCGAGCCTTAGTTTGCCCATGTTGATGGACGATGCACATATACGGTAATGAGCGCAGAAATTCGAGCCTGGGATGATCTCAGCCGGCTCCATCACCCATTCACAGCAGGATTGTAAACTCTGCATCAATAACGTCAATAAAGGTTTACACAGTCTTTGGGAATAATTTAGAAAAGAATAAAAAGGGAACTCCCATCCACCCACCCCCTGGGCTCGCTGCCTCTCCTGGTGACATGGGATAAATAAGGTCCCTGTGCATCTATTACGGCCCTTCCTCCACTCTCCTGCCGTTAACAATGCGATCCAGAGCAGATGCTGCATTTATCCTGTCGTCTTCTCCTCCTGGTGGAAACAGCCCTGTCCATTTGCCAGACAGGGTTTCCTGTTTAGAGGAGGCGTTTTTTTTTTTTCAAGTCGGCAGAATAATTAAAAGAATCTCTGAGTAAATCCAAAGCAGGAACAGAGCTGAAATAGAATCATGTGGAGCCTGAAGGATAATCAGGAGGAACCGTGTGTGTGTACACCGAGCAGGAATAGAATGATTTATTGGATTTTCAATCAGGTGATAGAACACATGTGACCCTGCAGAGAGGCTGCGTTCTGCTCGTTCAGATGTGATCCTGCTTTAGGCCCCGGCCTTTTGCTGAGTCAGTGCATCGTGACTGAATAGGGCTATTGATTGATGTTTGACTGATTGGGAGTCATGGCTCTCAGAGATGACTCATCTCATTTCCCAAACTCATTTTTCCATCCCTTCCTGTTTCTTTTTCACAGAACTCCGGGGACCCACGCAGCCTCAGCTGGCAGGCACGCGTCTTAACGACCAAATCAATACACTGAAGCCGTAAATGAGCAAAAGATGCTGAAACATTCATCAGTTAGAAGAGCGCGACACACGGTCGGGGGAGGTCGACCCTAATCTCTCCCATTGGAGATAAGGAGGATAATCGAAGAGCAGGGGGGCAGCACTGAGGAGTTACTGTTACTCATCATCGTCATGGTATTGTTGGTTGGAACAGACACAACGTCCTACGTGTCCATGGACCTTCTGCTCCATCTTCACTATCTCAGACCAACACGTGTCCAAAACCTCAGGCTTTTTTTTATTTTTATCTCAACATTGAATCTTGACTCTTATCAGACTCTTTCACATGTTCATCCCAAGTAGAGGTTTCTTAGGATTTCTCTTCTAACCATGTGATACTGACTACTGACTGTACACAGAATGGTCACATGACATTTACATTCTGTGTGGCAGTGGTTCTCAACTGGACCCACATTTTCCTCTGGTCATTAAGTTGCGACCCAATCTCATAGAACTCAAACCAAGAAAATTAATTTTCAAAAGAAAAAAGCCTTTGAAAAATCGTTTCTTTAAACATGCTCGTTTTTATTCAGCAGAGTGTGCCTTTCAAAATAAGAGATTTTCTAAAATAAAACATGTGCTCAACACAACCAGCTTTTTGCGACCAATTCTGAACGGGTCCACGACCCATTTTTGGGTTGGGACCCACCAGTTGAGAACCACTGCTGTATGGGACAGGTTTAATTTAACACTGGCACCTATTTATAGTTGACTTGATATTAAAACTCACAGAATTTTACTTTTAGGCCTTAATGACCAGGCCAATCTCACATTTTTGAAAGTGAGACAGACCCACATTGCTATAGTCAATGAAAAGTTTGTATTTGAATACAGTTAGACTCCGGGGCACAAAACTGTGATGGAGACTCTGGACTTTTTCCTGTGGACACAGAAGGAAGAAAAAACATGTCTTCATTGACTCCACTTCAACACCCTGGCAGATTTCCAGGACAGGAAGTTCTTTTCCTGAAACCTAGTGACCTTTGCAGGATTAGAAAAAAAACACACTGTTTCTTCAGTGCATCTTCTACCTGCTGTTTGTCTGCTTTATATTAACGGCAGTGAATCCATTCTGTAGAATGGAAAGTTGTCAACAGACGCTCCATTTCATCACCAAGTGCTCCTGTATCCCAAGGCGTTTACGGAATAAAATGAAAGCCATCAATTTCTAGCACGATTTCTGGGAAACAATGGAGCCTTAAGAATGCTTTAGGGACCGACAATAAAAGATATAGTGTTAGGAAAAAATGTCTCTTAGTAACACAGCTTGACAACTTCACAAAAAGCTAAGTTCTAGAAAGATTATTTTTATAAAGATAACAGCGACATCACAGCTTTGGTTGGATGGAACAAAATTTTCAAACAAATTTTACTAAAAAGGACAAACGCAATTCAAAATCACATTAACAGCACAAGAAGGATTTTTTTAAATTTCCCGTAGGCCTTCAATGACATCATAGTTTTTCTGATGTCAGATCAATACAGCTAGAAGGCCCTGAGGTCGTAATCTTGTGAGATGATTGGTCCAAGAGCTGTAAACTGAACGGGTGGTGTCCATTCACTTACAGCGGGCAGAGCCCTCAATTTTTATTCTGAAGGCTTTTGCAGATGTCACAAGCTAGTTGAAATATGATTGGATAAAAACTCCATATTAATAAAAAAAAAAACATTTTTGTACATAAATTTGTTTTTCTGAGTGTGTTTAGGCCAGCAGAGAAGGCTTTGCTGGCCTTGACGGCCCGCCACTGCTAAATACTGAGTTAGAACTAAGTGCACAGACCCCATTAATCAGAAAGTGTTGAGAGCCAAATAACCACTGCATGATGTCATGAGGAGACGGAACACTTTCCCCGTCTGTATGACAGAACTGGCAGCAGCTCAGGTGAATATTGTGAGCAGACAGATTTCCCGTAAAGGGTCTGCAGCTTTCCACTCCGTCTTTGTGCACACAAATACCACACGGAGCACAAACATTCCCCAACACTACGACGGTGATGTAAATACAGGGAGAAAGTAGAAAAATCAGCCACAGCAAATTCATACCAATCTTTATTGTATTTAGAAATCCACGCTTCATTATTTTTTTTTCTTTACCATTTACAACAGTGGAGGATGACAGACAAGCTAAAAGTCATGCCTTTTCCCAGCAGGCGCGATGCACTACAGGATGGACTGAAATGAAGGAGGAGGGTGAAATACATAAAGTGCTTTTGTCAACATTTTCTTCTTTTTAATAGAAAAAAGGATCAAAACAAAAGGTTTGAAGGCGGAGGGAGTGGATACAGGGCTGCAGGATCGTGACACCAGGAGGGAGGCGTGAAGGTGAGGACGCTGAAATGATGATGAGGAGGAAGAGAGGTGTGGGGGTATTTATTTAAAAAAAAAAAGTGTTTAAATGAAAAAAAGAAAAAGAAAAAAAAAAAAACAATTGGTCTCAGCCCAGGATCAGGCTGGACTTGCCACCAGGCGGGTTTCTTCGGCCACCGGCGTTGGCATTGGCATTTCCCGACGGGGCGGGCTGTTGTGGATCCTCCTTGTGATGCTCTTGCTCTTCGTGCTCCACGTCCTCCGAAGGCTGAGGAGCTGCAACGAAAGACAATGCATCAAAATATTTATTTTGGGTAAACAGGTAAGGCCGAGTCAAGAGAATTCTCTCCAAAACGGATCACATTCTAAAGAAACAACCGCTGTGTGTCAATCTCAAATATTAGCCTCTTAACTGAATTGCATCATGGACAAAGAAAGTTTGTGCGGGTGGGGCATAGCACACCCTGCAGGGGAGAGAGCAGCGCTACATACTGTGTTCACATAATTGCATATCTTGCCATGATACTATGTTTTTAGAGCTACAGCGACAAAGCTCACAAAAACAGCATAGTTTAGTTTATCCTGTGGCATAGGGACAATTATATTTGATTATATGAAATAATATCAGTGAAAAAACGTGTTTTTTTTTTCCCTCTGATAATAGACACACAATGAAAATTGGATTTCGCAAATTGATGGGCCCTAAAAACTGTTTCGGGGATAAACAGCTGCCACTAGATGGCAGCAATGCAGCTCATTTAATTAATCTTCTACTCATGTGAAGATAAAAAATAAATATAACCAGGCCAGTGTTAGTGTTTGGGATATCCAAATTAGGAATTAAGTATATCGGCATATTGGCTATCGGCAAAAAGTTAATATCGAACATCTCTGTGAGCAGTAATTCCTGAACTCCGATCGAGATGTGCAGTCAGACATTCCATTATCTCAGACAGTCATCCACCTGGAGTTGAATAAAAAGCTTATTCACAACAAGTCAGGCCCTCCCATTAGCAAACAGCTGCCTGCCTACAGACCATCAAGGGGAGCAGACCACATCAAAGAGGTCATGTGATGTTGGCGAGGAATGGTAGAACATGTGTACTGTGTCTTTTGGAGGGGAAAAAAAACAAAAAAAAAAACTTTTGATATGGCAGCAGGATGTGGGCTGATGCCAGTCAGGAACTTTTACAGCCTGTTGGGTTTGTTGTCCTGAGTGTCTCACTGACTAATCCAAGTCATGCACTGCTGGTTAGACATGGTGAGAGTGAGACCGTGAGGGTTATTTGAAACAGCTGCACAGTTTCAGACACTCACCATCGTTCACTTGCTCTTGTCCATTTTCATCCTGTAATAAAAACGAGACAAGAATGTCAGAAATCTTGGTTTTTCTCATGAAGAATCACAAAAACAACACGCATTTCTTCATCTCTATCCTACAGATACTAATTTTTGCAACGGACGGCAGACTGTTCTGTGTGTCGTCTCTGTGCTGCAGTTGCAGGCAGACATAATAGATCTCCTGCTGATTTTTCTTGGCCCGAATGGAAGACAAAACAGAACGCAGTGTGTGGAAAAATAATTCCTACAAACACAATCCAGATGTCTATTAATCAACTGGAAGCTTTTCAGGACATTTTGGTGGATTCTGGGTGATTGGTGATGTCATCAGCGGAGTAGCTTCCTAATCACCGAGATGTGATATAACGCTAAAAGGTCGGCCACGTCTTTTGTTTGACTTGTGTCTAATTTCATTCTTGTTTACACTTCAGTCACATTTCTTGACTACAAATTGAAGCAGTACAGCCTGTGAGGCTGATCTGTTCCCAGGAAGGAAAGAAATAATCGGGGGAAAAGAAAATAAACAACTCCTCAGTTCAGTTTCTTTCTGTATTGTACTTTTTGGAATTCATGCCCCGTCTTTAACCCCTGTGCTCATCAGCCCTAAACTAGGCCACTGGGCTGTGTTATGAAAGCAGCGCATGTGTAGGAGTTAATGGGAGGTACATCTCGTCTCTGGTTCCACAGCATGGCCGCCCCAGAGTTGTGGATGGTGGTCAGTTCCGGTTGAGGGTTCTTGGGGAAAAGGAGAGGCTGCTGGCATCGTCTCAATGGAGCCGAGGGTTCACCGCACAAGGTCCCAGCGGCCTCACCAGCTGTGAGATAAAAGACAGAGGCACAGAGTTAGAAATGCAAAACCTTATCTGATCTTTGTGCCACCCAACACTACAAATCTTAAGACATTACCATGTTGAAATATATTTCTTATAAAACAAAAGCCCTGCAATCTTTCATTATGAGTGCAGACACGCTGTGAAATACAGGAAATGTGTTTAGACAGCGTCCTCAAACAACAGGCTCTTGGACTGGGTGTGGACCAGAGACCACCTGATCAGAGTTACAGAATAATGTTGTGTTTGTTTTTTTGTCATGTTTACAGGAAGTGCAGGTTGTGAGCGGTAATCGATAAAGTTTGGCTGAGGAAGTGAAGGCTCGAATGGACCAGCAGAGGAAACAGGCTGCAAAAAGCAAAACAGCCTCAGAATGATTTGATGGTTGAAATGATCTCACTTCCTCGTCTACACCGACAGAGCATGTGACTTAGCAACGTCAAAACACACTAAGAAATGCTTAAATCTCAGCGTTAGATTATTATTTTCCAATGCAAATACACAAGTTATATGAATTTTTAAGCAAAATGTTATTGTTTTCTGGTTCTGTTTCATATTTGGGATATAAAGAAGATTATAACAAAGCAGTCACATGCCCAACAGAAACCTAATACTTCATCAATCACAATTTTCTGTCCAATCCATCAATCAATCAAATTGTATTTATATACAGTGGTCCAATCAGATTTGTCACATAGGGCTTTATAGACTTAACATCCTCTGTCCTTAGACCCTCAGCCAGGGTAAGGAAAAACTACAGATTGGAAAAAAAAACTTTTAACAGGGGAAAGAAAACCGGTAGAGACATTAGGGACAACCACAGGAGAGGGATCCACTCCCTGGACGGACAGACAGTGTAATGGACGTTACCAGAGCATAAAAATACAATAAAATAAAACAAGGGCAAAGGTATAGGACAGTGAACAACTTGACATACATGCATATATCTAAAAGAAAGGAAATAAAGTAACAAAATGGCCCCTATAATGTCAGTAGTGTTATAGGTCCTGGTCGTCCTAGTCTTTCCAAACCAGGTTCCTAAACCTCAGCTTTCGGTGAAATTTATGAATGTGAATTTCACAAAGTCCAATTACTTTCACACAAGGCATTACAGACTGCGTAAAAGGCCTTGGATTTATTTTTAAAAAACTACTTCCAGGCAGACGAGCTGGAAGCCAAAACTCACACAAGGCTACAATACAGACAGTCTCATAAAACTGTCTTTGGGTTCTCGGAGAAGAAGCAGTCTGTGCTGATCAAAGCCACATAAGGTAAGGTCCTCTCTCCAGCCTGGAGGACTGGGAGGGGACGGAGCGTCTCAGTGATGATGGGACGAAGACAGACCAGGGAAGAGGAGGAGTGGCTGCTGCTGCTGTTGTTGTTATTGATGGAGTGAAGTGAATCAGTCGAGCTGAGAGCTCCACAAGAGCTCCTTCACTCCAGTCTCAACATTCAGCAACAAAGAGCAAATGGAAGGAGATTAATCTCCATCGATGCGGTAAAAGCAATGCATTATGTTATCATGGCTGTAACACATAGCCTTCTATTTAACATTAGAGTTCTCCTGGGTCCATTATATTTATGTGTATGTTACTGACCAGGCTCTGACAGAGGAACATAAATTAGATCACCACTGCTGGTCCTGGCATCCTTTGGGCTCAGGAAATGGAAACTAGGTCACATCAACTATTTCTATTTATTGACACTCGATAGCATGGGCTGAAAACTGAAGAATACTGAAGAAACCAGAGAGTCAGCAGGAATGATCGGACCTGTCGACACTCAAGACAGTAAATTTTAAGTGAAGGACCAGACTCAAAACACGGAGTAAAGAACTGCGATAAAAAAAAAAGAAAGTTGACTTTTGACTTTAGTCTGGGATTGGTTTTTTTTTTGTCATGTCAATTATTTTATTGCTCCTATATTCCAGCTGCAGACAATGTCATATTGAGAAATACTCATCCTGCATGATGGAAAAAGATTTTGTGGGTCACGGGTGTCGAACTCCAGACGGAATATTTCTTGAAAAATAAACTGGAAATATCTCCCCTTCTTCAGATAATAAATGCAGGGGCTGTGCTAGGGTCTCTATGGGATCCTCTATCTCTCTGGGGCCACCCTATTGGTGGCTACAGAAAAAAAAAAATGACCAAGTCCACTAGTGGCAGGAGCAAAACGTCCGTGCTATAACAAAGACCATACATCACTAATACTACAAATCCTGCCAGTATTTAAGGCCTATATAATGGGGGGCCAACTCTAGTACATATTGGATGCGATCTTTTGGGCCAAATATAATTAAACTATGGGCCAGATTTGGCCCCCGGGCCTGAGTTTGACACCTGTGACTTAAGTTGTCAAAAGTAAGTTTTTTCCACCTCTACGTTATTGAAAAATGTTGCATTCAAGGCCTTTTTTAAGGAAAACACAGGGTTAAAACTAAATGATGTAACTTGACACATGACAGTATGACTAACAAACCTGCCTGTTTGTGCGTAAGAGGCAAACGGCAACGATCCAAACAGCAATTACTCGTAACTCCTGCTAATGCAATAGGCTTCGCTCTTGTTGGCGGACACAAACATCCTAGGACAGCTGGACTCGACCACGACCCAAATTAAACAATGTACGCAGGAAAGGACTTCACTATCAGCAGCTGCCGACCAGATTAGGCCGGGCTATAAATATCGATACAGCAGAATTAAAACTCACTGGCAACGTAAATATCGATTCAGGTGTTGCTGCAACCAAGCAGCAGGAAATGCTGTAATGTTCGTCTGGAGACATGGAATAGAAATCAGATGCACTGTCTGGTAAAAACAGACAGAGTGTAGCGACAGGTCATTTGACAGGGAACAGCATGTACTAAAAACAGATTACAAGCTCTATTCTCTAGCACCGACGCTAGCATAGTATGTTTTTAAAACTCAGGACATGTCTTTTCTGACCAAATCTGACAGTATAATCAGAATATATAATATTCTGGATATTATAATATAATATCCAGTAAATATTATCATAATATTTACTGGACATTGTGCACAAAAAAGACAAAAATGACATTTTGTCTTGTGATTGTGTTTGCTTTTTGTATCCAAGGTCAAAATGACCAGTCTAGATGTTTGATTAAACCCATGAGCCGTCAATTGATGACCCCTGGTCTACACAAAAATATAATCTTCTTTCAGCTTGTCCCTTTTTGAGGAGTTCCCAAAGCAGGTCAACTCCAACTACCTCCATGTCTTCCCTCAATGCAACCACCAGTCTCCTCTTCGTCTCCAACCTGGTAGCTCCATCTCTAGGACCATTCTTCTACTGTCCCTCCGCAGAACATGTCCAAACCATCTCAATCTGTCTTCTCTAGCTTTTTCTCCAAACCTTCCTGTCTGTGTTGTCCCTCTAATCACCTCATTCCTGATCCTGTCCATCCTTGTCTCTCCTAAAGAGAATCTTTAGAGAGAAAGCTCTGTCTCCCGTCTTCCACCTATTCCTAGTGTCTCTAATCCACCCATCATGGCTGCACAAAAAATATATATAAAGCCAGTCAGTCCTATACTACAAGACCTACGAAACATTTTAAGCAACTAAATTTACTCGAATGATGTTCATGGAAAATATTGCGATGTATGTTGTTGAATCTTTTCTTCTACAGGTATAGTATAACCACTCCCCTGTGGTTATACTATATGCCTTTAGTAATGTATACCATACACATTTATCGCCCCAGGCTTTTCAAAACTCAAGATCTGAAAAGATAATTTAATACTCGTATAGGCGTGTTCCCCCCCGCCACCCCGACAGCGCTGATGAGAAACAAAGGCAACAAAATAACTACATATCAACATGTAGTGGATCACGGCTCTGTTATACTATACTTATTGTACTTTAACTTTGTGGGAAAATACAAAATGGAGCGGCTCCAGGGGTGAGGTAATGATTTTCGGGGTTAATTCATCACACACACACTTCAAATTACGATACACCCTGTCATGAGCTGGAACAACTCAGTGCGAGTGTAAAACCACAGGATTCTTCATGGATTTTTGAGCAATTTTACAACTTTGCGCTGAATAAAAGACGTTTTTGTTCGGCTCTGCTTCTTAAGCATTTTTTAAAAAATATTTTAATGAATATTGAATGCATGGTGAGTACGGTGATTTTACTTGCAAGCGATGTTCATTTCTAGTTGCACTATCCATAATCAGGGGGAATAAAGAGCAGATCTACAGCTAAAAGTACTCAATTCAATGAAACTATTATTTATTTTTTTGATTTAAGCCACTTTTACTGGATGTATGTTCTGATCTTCCAGGATGTGGATGCCTGGTTTACCTGACTCTACCCTCCTGTCTACGGATCAGCATACATTTCACCCAGTGACAACACTTTCATCTGATCCATTTCTTTCCAGTGTCTCATTCGCAGTAACAAAGCCCAGCTTCGAATTACCCTTACCCAGAGCTCGGAGGCTTTTTGGCTTTACCACTGGTAGGTCGACCTTGAAAAAAAAAAAAAGAGCCTAAATGGAAAAATACTGAACAACACATGACTTGTATCTTTTCCTCACTCAGCTTAGAAAAATTAATTCCACTGGGTTTTCATTTTTTTTTTTTTTTGCTTACTTAAGGATTCTGGTATCACTGCCTACGTTTGCAAGACACAGCTTGCCCTCACGTAGCCTCGCCGGTGCCAAACTTAAACCACGTCTAATGTTGTTGAGTAAATCTTAGCCTGCTGTGTTGTCACAGAGTCGTGGAAAAGTGACTACGATGAGATGCGGCGGTGTGGGCTGGTAATTACTTGGTGGATTGTTCCTTCGATGAGCGTGAGGGTCATCAGGTTCAGCGAAGATGTTAGAGGCCATGTTGTTTTTGCGCGGGGTGGAGTTGTCGTCTGCGCCGAAGGAGATGCTCGAGTCTCCACCTGGCGGTCGTAGTACCCTGTGAAGCAGAAACTGCAGTAAGTTTCCAGCCTACACAACCAGGTGCATTTATGTCCCATCACTTGTCAAGGCTCATGGAATGACAACCCTTTATGTTCAAAACTGTTAATCAATAAATTAATAAATCTATAAAAAAAAATAGTTCCCTCAGTACCAAAGAATAGGCAACATTCTTACAGCCGTAATAGAATTTAAGTTCCACTGACAAAAGATACTGCAACTACAAGGAAAATTTGCATATTAGTAATTATAATCTAATCTGTTTACGAGTCACGAGGCAGCAAACCAGCCACTCGGGAGCAAAAGACAGTGTTTTTAAGTGGCGGCCTGAAGCTAAAGGATCAGGAAGGGCGT
Organism: Paraplagusia blochii; assembly: GCA_016785265.1. Classification (NCBI taxonomy): domain Eukaryota; kingdom Metazoa; phylum Chordata; class Actinopteri; order Pleuronectiformes; family Cynoglossidae; genus Paraplagusia; species Paraplagusia blochii. The sequence goes on along the minus strand of JAFBJS010002552.1, from coordinate 242,509 downwards.
CTGGTGTAAAACTTTGGACAAATCAAAGAGGTGGCACCCACTAAAAAAAGGGACAAGCCGAAAGGAAAAGAAGAAGAGTCACAAGGCTGCAGTCTCCAGAGCCGCCACCCAAATCACAATGCACTGCATCTTGCCCTCATGAACCCTCCTGCAGGTGGTGAGCCCTCTAGAAGGCTTTTACTGCCCTAACTGGGATTCAGTCTTATCCAGGAGGTGAACCTTGGAGTTCCACACTATGACAGAGAGATTGACTCTGGACTAAGTAGTAGACGTATTCGAAATGAACTGCCTTGGTACATTCTAGGAAAAGTAAGAAGAACCAGAACTGTTATTATTCCTCAGTGATGTGTTGGTGCTTAAACAGGTCATAGTATTTTTAAAGTTCTTAACCTCAAACACCATTCCATATCCAAAACTTCTTCTTTCAGCTTGTCCCTTTTTCAGGGGTTGCCACAACCAGTCCACAGTTTCCATCTTCTCCTGTCCTCTGTATCTTCTACTTTAACTCCAACTACCTCCATGTCCTCCCTCACTGCATCCTCTTTGTCTCCTACCTGGTAGCTCCATCTCTAGGATCATTCTTCTACCAATATAACCACCTCTGAACATGTCCAAACCATCTCAATCTGTCTTCTCTAGCATTTTTTTCAACTATTGTACCCAAATAATTTCTCTTAACATCTTTAAAAAGCCAAAACCAGAATCTAAAACTCCTCCGATTGTTGATGTGGGACAGAATTCCACACTTTTGTTTTACCCCTAAACAATGCGACCATTCTTGAACAAGAAAATATAATCTTCCATCCGTCATTAGAGCCCGAAGTCAAGGTACATTTTGTCAGGTTTGTTATTGTCTGTAGGTTTTGTGTGTCGCTGTCCTTTGTTGGTGCTCTGGCACTAAAGAAAAACACACACTTAACTCCCAATCATCCCTCGACTCCACCCTAACCCTTGCAAACATATTACTCACACACATCAAAACACACTGGCTCCTGTCAAGGTCTGCCCTCTCTGAGCCCCGGCTGTCGGCCGGTCAGACAAACAGTGCAATCTTTGCCCTGCAGCTGACTCCGGTCACATATAATCACAGTTAGTTGGCTAGCTGCTGCCTCTCCCCGGTGCAAATTCTTTTCCAGTGACATGTTAAAAGGGTTGGTGTCAGTCTTCTGTAGCTTTTTTATGTCATCAACTCACAAATATAGGTCACCAGATGTACTAAAGGCAGCACCAGACCAATTTAAGGGAGCTTACATGCAGCCTAGTGCTTGATAAACAATGTCCGCTTCCCATCAACATTCCTTCCACAACTATGTGAACAAAAGGAACCAATAATGAGCAGGAAAACCTTTTTTGCCGTGCTGAAGGACAGTTGGGCTGGAAGACAGAAACACTGTGTGTGTATGCGCTTGTGTGCTGATCCCTTTCTGGACCCCTCCCTCTTCTTCCCCAACAACCCCTTCTCTCCTCCCAGACCACCACCACCACCACCAGCTGACACTGGAGCAGCTGTCCGAAGGGTTAGGGGAGGCATATGGAGTCCAAAAATCAAGGCAACTCAAAGGGCAGGGTTACAAAGACGAGCAACTACTGGAGGAGGATCTGCGGCACGTGGACCGCTTCTAATTGTCTCAATCAATTCTCGTCTACAAACCAGCGTGGGTGACATAAAGTGATGTGACAGTAATGCCTAAACCAGACTTCACCTCCCGGCCAGAGGGGGATGAGCTCATGATTTCCGCACAGATTACAGCGGGGGGAAAGCCTTTAGCTGCCTGGCAGCAGACCCCACCCTAAAATCAAAATGCAAATGTTATCAATAAAACAACACGGATGTTTAGCAGTTGTACACCAGCACACAGGTAGGTGGAGCCGGCTCTGACAATGCTGAACTGCCATGACCACGATGGCATGACTGATAACGCACAGAGCGAGGTTAGCGTTTTAATGGCCTACAAAGCTATTAGCCTAATTCTGCACTACAGATTCTTCTTGGAAAAACCGGCATCGGACACAATCAGACGCGCCTTGGAAAAATGAAGGGTTTAAGGAGACAAATCAAAGAGCTAGAATTAACATGCTTAGCTAGCAGCTCAGAGCCCCCACCCAAGCCCCTGCATCATCTGAGCACAGCATGGCACATCAAAACGCCTGATGACTGACCGGGATTAACAAAGCTCATTCAGCAATGGGAAGCCCAGTTTGCCGGAAACTGTGAAAAATATATAAAGTGGTTTGATTAAAGCTTTGCCATTTTAGGTGTTTTCTTCCTTTTCTTATTGTGTTCACTCTAAAGGGCGAGGAATGCATTTGCAAATCACTAACCAGAAAGCTATGACTGCATGGTTGGATGATGATGAGTGGTCTTTTTTAACTCGGCGGGTGTGTGTGTTAATGTAATAAGTCCCTCGTGAATCATGGGATGTAGCATTAAACAACGCTAATGTCCTTTTTGGAAGCTTCTCCTTCAACGTCCATCCACGACAGACGTCGGTGGAGAAAATGTAGAGATAATGGCATAAGCAGACCCAGGTTCTGGTCTGAGACTCTTCCTGTAACCAGGGACAGACTTGGACTTAGTCGGCTCATTTTACTGTTGCACTCTGGACCTTAACGAGGAAATGCATCAGAAGCCACAGTTAGTAGTAGGTAGGCCCTTTTTGGAGGGGGGTCTATAAAGTGAAAGATATTAGGTATTCACCGCAGAGAACTCTTTCTCAAACTAAGAAAAGTTAGTGGGTCACAAGGAAGAGGCGCTTTCACCGAAAACAAACAGGAAATACGGTTATTTTATAAAGGCCTAAAGAAAAGGAACTTACAAAAACGTTATTTTCCTCCCTTTCTGGAGGGTTAACTTAACTAACTTATTGTACCCCGCGGCAATGGCGCATCACTCAGCCAATAAGATTAACTTAAAAGAAAACGATACGTCGTAGTTTGGATGAATCTAGAAAATTCTACGCTCGACCGCAAAGCAGGCCCCGGGGTTCGGGGTAAAAGTGACTTTGAATAAAAAAAAATAATATTAAAAAAGAGGCGTTCGCTAGCGTCGAAGACCCGCATCCCACTTCTTTTGTTCCTTCGTCAAAGCCTATCTGCTTCTTTTTACCTGGAGCTGCTTTTAGTACCAGGGTCCATTCCTTGAAAGGTGGTGGTCGTCGTCATCTTTCAGGACTTTTCGCGGTCTTGGCAGTGATAAGGAGTCGGTGAAAAAGGAAGGAAAAGAAAAATACAGCAAATTTCCTCCCGACAGCTCCAGCAGAGACACGACGAGATGCCGACTCCACCCGTCACTAAAACGCCGAACGACTACCAGATCCACTGGTTCTGCAGAGCCTGCCCCCTAAGATCCGGCCCACCGATGTTAGCGCCTCTCTGATTGGATATACCCCACAGAACGCGCTTCTCTGATTGGACAAAATCACTCGAGCGCCGTCTCTCGTGCTGCTAGCGAATCTGGTCAGTTGGTGTCAGTACTCTCACTTTTTTTCTATCTGTTACATTTAAAAGATGTTAATCTTTAGGTCAATTTAAATTATTTCCACATTTTTGCTTTAATGTCATTTAACTATTTTCAAGAGTTTGTCCTGTTCTGACTCTAACACTGTTTCACACTTATTTATTTAAAAAAAAGTAACCAAATGAACAAGGAAGTATCAAATCCAATCATTAATAGACGACTATTTTTGACATTAAACTCTTATTTCAACAATTGTAAGTGAAATCCTTTAGCCTTAACTGTTTCTTCAGTCTTAACCCCAACTCTTAATTAAAATTCCAGGGATTTTTTTTAAATAAAATATTCCGACTTAGGAAGACTATTTGTTCAGTGACTTGGCCTCACTCCTTCTCAGTCAGTGTCTTTCTCATCAGAGTCTGAGTCACACAGGGATATAATCAACTGACTCCACTTTAGCGTCAGAGTCTGGGGGCCATTGAAAAGTTTAGACATTCTGGTCTGAGTCACAGTGCGAGTCACAGATAACGTTTCAGTCCGTTTCAGTTCAGAACCAGGACCACAAGGTTAAAAGTCAGAATTATGGTGCCACCCAATGTGATTTTACACATCATTACATCACTGCCTCCAGAAATAAAATAATTTATGAGCAATGTTCTATATTAACCTTTGCTGATATTGTCCAATAGCCTATTTTTTATATTCCAATATCGACTAATACTGATATGTGTCCCAGGGATTGTGTCATCAGATTTTAATTATCGAAGGTTAAAACTATATTGATTCACTAATCATGCTAATATTGGGCCAACCGATATTATCGGAGGGTTCAGGTTGGAATCCACCACCTGCCATGGTATCACTGAGGTCCACTGAGCATGGCACCGACCTCAATCACTGTCCCCAGGCCATACGCTTACAAGGCCCAGACTGTTGAACCAGTTATCCGTACAATAATAATGACAGTTATGGAAAAAAAGACATTAGCTTTATTTAGGCATCTCAATAGACAAAACAGATGTTTAATAAACTGAAACATCTCTCCAGGATCAACGAGTCCTGAAGCTCGGCCTAGTGATGATTACCAAAACATCTCTCTACACATCAGCTACCTTATAAAAATGTATAAAATCAAAATAGGCTTTTGAAGTTGACAGGAACCAAAATGACAAAGCCAGAACAATCCCAAACTGGACGCACGTCGAATGAGTGTTAACCAAGTGTTAGGTAGTCCCACATTCCAACAGACAAGGGTTTAATACAGATTTACATGAAAGTGAGCAAGTCGTGTCCAAGGACTGGTCAAGTTAGCTTAATCCGACCAGCCTGAATGGCCTAAACTATCGGAAACCATTAAAATAATAATAATAAAAAAACCTTAAGGTGGGTGCAGGGGGTCATTTACATTTACCACAATACAGTATGAACAAACAAGACCTGAACTGAGGGCGATCTGGATCTGGTTTATGTACAAAAGTAAGAGTTAACAGGAGCGAGAATGCACATACTATACAGCAGTTTTGTGTGGTAGAGAAAACGACAACTTCTTCCGAGGTGGAATTCTGTCACGACCGAAGGATAAGTCGCAAAGAAGCCGCCGCTGTGGATCAAGGGCCGTAGAGGGTGTTTGTGCCGGTGGAGGAAAACGGTGACTGTGGTCAGTTACATCAGGCCTCCTGTCTGTTGTTGAAACACGTCAATTGTATCTTCATCTTCCATTTCCAACTGTTGGGAGAAAAAGAATATTTTGGGTTTTTTTTTTCATTCCATGTGTCCACGTAGTAATAATATGAATTAAAGCCTTCTTTACTTCTAGAAATGTACATTTACTAAATGGATTTGAGGTTTTCACATTTAAAAACACTGTACACTGACAAATAAAAGTGAAAAAAAGGAAAAACATTTTCTCTTCCACTGAATTTTATTCCAAGGTGAACAAGTCTCATATTACAAAACTTGAAGAATCCTTGAACAATACAGCTTTTGTAACAAATGCATAGTTCCATAGACCTGCATTCAGGTCGACCTGGTTATTGTTGAGCTTGTTGTCTTAGACACAGTAAATCCCACTCACCTGTGCTGGTGTGTCCGTTTCATTTATCGGTTGTCCATCAAACCTGAACCTGATTTGCCTCATTGAAAGTCCCTGAAGAAGAGAAACACAATGTTCACTTTTAATATGGATATAAGTTACCATATTGTTTGTTGTTAAATGTAAAATAAATAATAATGTCGGTTTTACGACACAACAATTGCAGTCCTTTTCTCTGACAACAGTAATTACACATTTACATTCATCTTTAAGTGGTGCAGATTTTTTAGGGACTGTAGCTTTAAGAAATCCAGCGTCACCTATATGAACACCCCAGAGTAAACCAACACTTTTGTTTACTGTTAAAGAAAAGAATCAAATATAGAGATCATTAAATTAATATATTGATCTGTTTTTCCATTTCATAAACCTAAATAAGGCACTCAAGTTAACAAGGTCTGAAATACGAGGCTGCATGAAACAGGAAGGTTGAAAAAGCAGCAGAACAAATGTGGTTCACAGCCAGTAAACAATGGACAATGAGTCCGTGAGGAAAAACAACTGGAAATGTGAACATTATGAACTTTTCAATGACTACCATCTGCCTTTCTTTTGACCTTTTAAGTTTCAGTGAATGAATACATACACTGTATATATATATATATATCCTTGTGTCCTGTCTTTGTGATCCTGGAGGACCCAATTTGCTTTTCTGTTTATGTGTGCGTGTGTGTGTGTGTGTGTGTGAGCTTATTCACATCTGTGACTTAGAATTTCAAAAATAATTTTACCGAGGAAAAATGTTAAACTGAATGACTGGAAATACTTTTTATACATGGTTTTGACTTCAAACAGTGTGAATTGCAAAATAAAATGAAAATAAAAACTTCATTCTCGCTATTTGTAAGTGAAATAAATACGTTTGTGTTATTTTTAGAAAATGTTTGCATCGTTTTCTTGCAAACAAAGTTTAGTTAGAACTGGGTTCTAAATGCACATTACATTAATCACCCAACTGTGACTGTGATTACGTGGTCTTGTGTTTGTCAGGGCAAATGTTTACTGGACCCATTCAGTGTGTGATGTCACTAAGGAAGCCTTCCTCCCATCCCTAACTGGAAACCACTGCTTTACTGGTCACCACAGGAAAACCAAATAACCCTCATCCTGAAGCAAACATCTCCCTCAACGTCTCCAGTCGGTTAGTGACTGTGTCACACACTGAGATTGTGTCTCACCCACCTGTCTCTCACAGTAGGCCTTCATGAGTTTGATGAGCGGTGTGTGTCTTTTAATTTTGAACTGCACTACAGATCCATCCTGGCCTGCCACCTTCAGGTTGATGTGTTCATTGTTCTCCGTCTTTACCCCTTCCTGGAGTAAAGAAGTAGAAATTAGCGAAGACATTATGAGTTATGAAATTAGACGAGCATATAAAAATAAAACCCTAACATGTAAAAGTCAATACGTGTCATCCCTTTATTTACAATTATCAAATAAAGAAACTTTGCGGAAATAATAATTTTACTTTAATTAACCCCCAAAAACAAAGCAAAACCAAAAACTGTGCAATTATGCAAGTACCCTATGATATAGTTTACCTTTAGCAATGTGTAAAAATGCACTTTTATACTTTTGGAATATTAACTGGTGCGTTCACTTGTCAAGAGTTTTTTCTTAGATGTCACCAGGAATCAGGGATTTAATAAGTCTCTCTAAACAAATCTAATCTCTAATCTATAAATAAATATTTGACGCTAAGGTTAAATTATAACTGATGAATCATAAAATAATTTCAAAATGTACTATTGTGTTGACATAATAAATTAATCTGGAACAATCAGTCAAACGAAACAGATTATAAAATAAGAAACAGCTGTAGCTCTAATAAAACCTCAGAAATTAAAATAACAATGTAAAAACAAAGTTGTATACATCTTTCTTACAGTAGAGTTGGTGCAAATAAAAACTTCTACTTGGTCAGAACCAAAAGAAACTACAGACTCTATCACCTGCCACTGAACATCACATCACATTTGGATGTTACAAGTAATTTCTCTCTTTTTGTTTTCAAGATTATATATAGACTATTAATGTTATATTTCAAATACTATGCTTTTCTGAATCCACTTTTCCAACACAATAAAGGCTACAGCCTCAGAAAGACATGTCTATTTTTATATGCAATCTGCTAATAAGACCAGTTTATCTCAGGGTAATGTATTTACAGACATTGATCTACAGCAGGGGTCTCAAACTCGAATGAGATGAGTGCCACCACCCACACCACAACCGATGGGCTTTCAGTATCACTGTACAAAAGAGAACTAAAGGATTTAGCATAATATGTGGAGAACAAATCTATAAAATATTATTATAAATTCAACTTTCACATCAAGGTGGGGACCGCAAAAAAATCGTTCCACGGGCCGCAACTGGTCCACGGGCCGTGAGTTTGAGACCTCTGATCTACAGTAACTTTATTTTAATATCTGTTATTATGAGGCACTGCTGTAATTTTATATGTGATTGTGTCATTTGGATTTACATAAAGCAGTTTTAATGTGGTTTAACTGTTATCAAGTGTTAGAGACGAACTGTAAAAATATGTTAAACACAAATAATTATTGTTTGTCGAAACACAAGAGACACCACGTGATTATGGGTAAAGAGAAACTTAAACACACTGACACACCCTCTGACAAATTAAAAGTTCCTGAAGGACACTTGTCTTTGTTTACATCTGCTGGTTTTTGTCAGACAGAAGGAGACTTTGACTTTATGACTTCAACAAATCAATGTCTGAGATTATGTTAAAATGTAGTTTTAAATATTGTTTATGGTACGTCCTCCTCGGGTATTTAAGCGCGGTAAGGGGGGGAAACACCATCAGGCTGCACCGTCAGATCAGATCCACCAGAAAAAAAAAACATCTGCGCGCCTGCGGATGCGCGTTCACAAACCTTCCGCTCTATCAAAGTAGGGATGGCTAGGAGTTGAATTTGACTCTTTGAACTTTATCGCTCTGATACAAAACAAGTGTGGCGGTCTATATTTAGGAGCCCGCTAACTTCACGAATTCGCTTAAATAACGCGGTATTGAAAAACAATGCAGAGAGACTCACCTTTGGTTTTTCATCAGCCATGGTCACTCTTTTGGCGCTTCTCTATGCTGCCACACAAAGAATACGAGTACGCGCACGTACTCGCCCACCTATGAAATTTCGAATCCAGCGTGCGCGATCTCGATGCCGTGCGCGTCCATCGCTACGATCGGTGAATGGCCACCGTTGGTCACATGGACTAAAGCGCAGTCGTTGCCTGGGCGGGAGTGAGTGGATGCGCGTTAAAGAGGCGGCGAGCGCCACATGCACGCGCACAGCCGTGTTTTACTTTTTCTTGTTGTTTAAAGAGAATTCTGTGCCACAATAACCATTCGAACATCTTACTGGTTCCACGATGAACATCTAATCACTATACTAGGCAAAAACAATGCTATGGAGCTGCTGTATTTACGGTGAATGTTGTCAGCTTTTATACCCTGAACCCTGGCGGCCATCTTGTTTTTCCTCTCCTGTCACCAAAGCATACAGAACCAAAAACGAATAGTCTGGCATTTAAATAATTTTGTATCTATGTGGAATCAAATGCCTACCTTATCAGAATTCAAATAATTACAAGACATTTAATTTAAAAAATGTGTTTTTATTAATTTCCTCTGCTCTTATAACTTGTACTTTGCTATATGATTTAGGTATATATCTTAATCATGAACATAAATGTATGGAAACGTCACTTCTTCGGATGAATACCTGAATAAAAATACACCAGGGAACAATGGTTACAATGAAACAGGCAGTAAATAGAGCAGCCCTGTCCGTGATGTCATCACGCCTGCGCCGTCATTCGTCCGGCTGAAAGAGAGGCGCGCGAGCAGCATTGTACCCCAGGGTTATTTTAAGAAGTAAATATAGTTGTAAAATCTAATATTATTATATTTACTGCAGTGCAGGCAACGGTCTTCTTTAATGGAGGAGGTAGATGTCGAGCCGGTCATTACTGTAAGTAACCGCTGGGTCTATTTTCGCTTTATTTAGAGAAAGTAAATGGCAGTCTAGCTAGCAGTTAGCTACATGGGAACAACTGTCAACTTGACAGATTCAGAGCTAAATGTCCCCCAAAAATGAATTATTGTTGTCTGTTTATTGTCAGGGCTCAAAGAAGTCTTCACTCATTGGGGGATGGACTTGGACACATTTCAAACTTGTTTTTAAAATGTTGTGGCTCTTCAATAGTGCTTACGAATAACATACCAAATAGAGTTATATTGCCCAATGGAGAAAAAGCTAGAGAAGACAGATTGAGATGGTTTGGACATGTTTAGAGGAGGGACAATGGTTATATTGGTAGAAGAATGATCCTAGAAATGGAGCTACCAGGTAGGAGACAAAGAGGAGATTGATGGATGCAGCGTGGGAGGACATGGAGGTAGTTGGAGTCAGAGTAGAGGATACAGAGGACAGGGTGCGATGGAAACTGTTGACACGCTGTGTGAAAAAGGGAGAAGCCGGAAGGAAAAGAATAATTGTAACTTCACCTGTCACAAAATTCTCAAGAATTCCTTTTTCTTTTTTATTCTCACAGAATATTCCTGCGGCCAGTCGTGGCAGGCATCTAGGGTTTGCCTGGGGTCCTGGTGACATCCTTACATACGAGACGCTGTATAAAGCATCAGGTCTGTATCAGTATCGTTTGAATTGCCGCAGTGTTTGTTATTATTTGTTTTACTTAGTTTGACCTACTTGTCTTTTATCAGGGAGCAAAGGATCAGCCCCCACCTTCATTCATGAGGTCAGGAAAGATGAAGACATATATTCGCCCATCCTGCGCAAACTCTTCAACGAGTCACATCACATTTTCGTCGGGCTGCAGACAATTGGAGAAGACCTGCCAAGCAAATCCAAGAAGCCACAGTAAGTTTTCCTTCCCTTGACTCCCAGTTTAGGGGTGGGGATCTCTTTATAGGGGACATGAGGTGATTAGAGGGACAACAACGACAGGAAGGTTTGGAGAAAAAGCCAGAGAAGACAGATTGAGATGGTTTGGACATGTTCAGAGGAGGGACAGGGGATACATTGGTAGAAGAATGATCCTAGAGATGGAGCTACC
>JAFBJS010002552.1:160107-231843 GCA_016785265.1 Paraplagusia blochii | reverse complement strand
AGAGGAGATTGATGGATGCAGTGAGGGAGGACATGGAGGTAGTTAGGACAGTGTGTTAGCTGCTTATTTGTAATCACTAATGTTAAATAAAATATTGTTGCAATATCTTTTCAATTCCCAGGTTTGTTAGCGTCAGTAAAAACTACAGGTCTGTGATACGAGCCTGCATGGAAGAACTACAACAGGTTGCAGGTGAGAATTGTACTTTTTTTATAAATACAATTCTGACATTATATCTGTCACTTTAGTTCATTTATTCAGTAAAAGTAAATGGTCTTTATTTTTTTTCTCTAGTTTCAACGAAAGATTCCAAATTGGCCACAGATTATGGGAATCAGGTATGAAAACCCTTTTTGTATATAATTGAAAGAAACCTGCAGAGACATAACACTCGTCCACCACCTCTTTAAGTCCCACTGACACTATCATAACATTGACTTTGACACAGGTCTCCATTCTGTTGGCCATAGAGCTGATCTGGAATCTGTGTGAAGTGGTTTTTATTGACGCTGCTCCAGGTGCTCATTTAAATCTGTGTTTATTTCATAATTACAACTAAAAAATTATGAAAAAATACTAATATGTGTTTCTCCTATTAGCTGGTTCTCTGTTGCTCCACCTTCTGGACTGGATTAGATTACACAGGGCGGATGTGGATGAAAAGGCAAGTGATGTGCTTCACAGTGAGAGCCCAGCAGAACATCGCGACTACTGGGATGTGGTATGTACAGCAGGACCTAACACAACAAATCTCTCTTCAATGTTTGTTTTCGTGTGCACTCACATATTTTGATGTTGTGTTCTGTTTTTGCAGGTAGTGAGTTACGTTCTACAGGGAAGGTTGGAAGGAGCAAGGCAGATGCTGGTGAAGCAGGCGTCGCTGCATCCTGCGTCCAGAAACATGTACAAGCTGATGGACACTCTGCTGAGCAAGATGCCATTTTACAATGTGAGATCAGGTTTATGCATCTCCTTCCAGCATCTTCTCCTACTCCTTTCGGCTTGTCCTTTATTATGGGTTACCACTGCGAGTCAACATTTTCCATCTCCCCCTGTCCTCTGTATCTTCTGACTCCAACTACCTTCATGTCCGCCCTCACGGCATCCATCAATCTCCTCTTCATCTCTTACCTAATAGCTCCATCTCTAGGATCATTCTTCTACTAATGTATCCACTGTCCCTCCTCTGAACATGTCCAAACCATCTCAATCTGTCTTCTCTAGCTTTTTCTCCAAACCTTCCTGTCTCTAATCACCTCATTCCTGATCCTGTCCATTCTTGTGTCTCCTAAAGAGAATCTCAGCATCTTTAACTCCTCCACCTCCAGCTCTGTCTCCTGTCTTCTACCTATTCCAAATGTCTCTAATCCATCCATCCATCCATCCATCCATCATGGCTGGTGTCACCACTGTCCTGTAAACCTCTCTTCTATCACAGATCACTCGTACTCTATTCGTCTCCTCTCCAGATATACATTTCGTAGTTAAGCTAACGTTTACATCTGAATTGTTCCTAATATGCTCCATCAGCCTGGTGGAACGCAGCCGTTACCTGATTTCGATGTGAAGTGGAGACACTGGCACGACGAGGTGGACCGATGCCTACAGGACGGGTCTTTTGCCAGCAACCAACACCTGGAGCTCATCTGCAAGGTAGATGTTTTTTTCCAAAATTCATTGAAGCTTAAATGCAACCTTCCCAGTCAATATGGTTCAACACCATATGTGTCAAACTTGAGGCCCGCAGGCCAAATGTGGCCCAACAAATCCTTGTGTGTGGCCATGATCATTTTTGTTTTTTATTACTTAGCAATGAGACACAAACTGACCTTCCCTTGTGTTAATGCTTGTCTCAGATTTTAGTGGGAGATGAAGACACTTTACTTACACAGAAGGAACTGCTGAGCACCTGGTATCACTTCCTGGTGACTAGACTGCTGTACTCCCACCCCACAGTTAAGGCTACGGAGTTACACTTCTATGCACAGGTAGCCTTCTCTTTGTGGCGTCTGCTCCACTGTCTGTAATGTATCCTCCGTGTTTAATTGCATGTATTTGTGTCACATTTCAGTCATGTCTGACCATGTTCCTGGACTCACGGAGCGCACCAGAACCTCTGGACAGCATCCTGCTGGCTGCATTTGAGATCGACATCCACCAGGTCATCAAGGATTGCAGGTATGATGAGGGAAATCTATGGAGAGAATGTGAGATAATGTTGCACTGGATGTTCTCACCATTTCTCCCTCTTCTCCTCTAGCATCGCTCTCAACAACTGGTGGTTTGTGGCTCACCTCACAGATCTGCTGGATCACTGCAAACTCCTCAAGTCTCACAATCTACAGTAGGCTCTCTGATTATTTGACTTTTATTTGACGTCTAAATAATTGGAAATTGACCGAAGATTCTGTTTGGTTACAGTTTTGGGTCCAACCTAAGAGAGTTTCTCCTGTTAGAATATGCATCTGGGCTCTTCACTCACCACAGGTAAGAACATGTGCCAAGGTAGACGGTCTGGGGTTGAAGGATTTTGCTTTAAAATTGATAGTTTTGTATATTTCTGTGTAAAGTTTGTGGCAGTTGGCTGTGGATTACTTTGACCACTGTTCAGAGTTTGGCCGTGTTTACCTGGAGCTGCTCATCGAGCGGGTTCCTTTGGACACAGAGAGAAAAGCCCTGAAGGTCCTGAGGATCTGTGAGCAGAGGCAAATGTCAGAGCAAGGTACAGAGGAAACAGTTTTTTTCCCTTTCTCTGTTTGCATCCAAGCAGAAAATTGATAAGTGCGACTATTTTTGACCTTTCTGTGTTTGTTTCTCCTCAGTGCGTAGCATCTGTAAGATCATGGCCATGAGGACCCTGAGGAACAACAGACTGGGCTCTGCTCTGTCCTGGAGCATCAGAGCCAAGGATGCTGCTTTGGCCACTCTCATCTCAGAGAAGTCAGTGTCCAGGACTAAACTTTCTTCTCAGGAGGGGGGAAATATTTCTAATTTTGACATTTTCAACTTCATGTATGACATAACATTCCTTCACAAACTGTTGCTGCTCACACAGCGTGTTGACTGTTGCTACTGTCTGTTGCTACAACATCTCCATCACAGACAAGTGGTAAATCAGACAGTCAGTTGCTGATATGTTGTCCCTGTGGATTGCCAGCCTGATAACAAACACTTAACAACGCCACGGCAACACTACATCCCAATTAGTTCACAAGTGTCTGTGTGTGTTTGTTGCTCAGGTTCCTTCAGGATTACTGTGAGAGAGGAACCTTCTCTGACCTGGACCTGATTGACAACCTGGGCTCAGCCATGCTGCTCAGTGACAGACTGACCTTCCTAGGTATGACAATGAAAATAGACTAATAAATATCATTATGGGGCAAGAATATGTTTTATAATATTGCAAAACATTGATTAATTGTAAAAATCTTTGCAAAGAATTATATTTCAAAGTATTGACTGCCTTGTGCTGATCTTCTATTCCCAGGAAAGTACAGGGAGTTCCATAAACTGTATGGAGAGAAGCGTTTTCGAGACGCGGCCAAGCTGCTCCTCTCTCTCATGACGGCCAAGATTGCACCTCGCAGCTTCTGGATGACCCTGCTGACCGATGCCCTGCCACTACTGGAGCAGAAAGAGGTTAGACATCAGACAACATCAACTTTGTTAGGAAATTCCACGGAAATCAGTGCAATACTTTTTACATGCTGATGTACTGAGGACGCTACAGAAGTGAAATATTGTTCTGCAGACTTTAACAAACATCTTTCTTTACAGGTGATCTTTACTGCAGACCAAACTTATGAGTTGATGTACTGCTTAGAGGAGCTGACGTCGTCACTCAACACTGCGGCTGCCACTAAAGACAAACCCATGCAGGTAGGCATTACCAGTGAACAAGCAATTCAACTGTGGGTATTCAGTGACATCATAGTTTTGTCACAGGACTTGAGAATCCACCCATATACATTATATCACCCTTTTTTTAAGGCTAGGGCACATGTGTGTTGCTAACTACCTTGGGCCAGCTAGAAGGCACTGATGTCACAATCTCAAGAGATGATTGGTCTGAGCGCTGTAAACTGGACGCTCATTAATTTATAGCGGGCAGAGCCCTCACTTTTGATACGAAAGTCTTCAGTATAAAAACAGGAAGATTTTACGGAACCTGACAACACTAGATAGCTGAAATATGATTGGATAAAAGTTTTTTCCAGCTTTTCAAATGCAAAAACCCTTTTTTATATCAATAAAAAACAAATAATAAAACAATTTTATTTAATATTAAATAAAGGTGTTGATAATATTTATGAATAAATGTGTGGGTATGTTAAGGCTAGCAGAGAAGGCTTTGCTGGCCCTGACAGCCCACCCCTGGTATTTTCAGAGGCCAATTCTTTGATTACCTAGTATTCAATGTCGAAAAATAAACAAAAACAATCACATCAACAATAAAAACAGAAACATTACTAGTAGTTTACTACATTACTACTAGTAGTTACTGTAGTTTACTGACCTAATTTTGCAATGTTGCCTCTAACTATGAAAGGTTTAGTTAATTTTTGTTATTATTAATCAAAGCATTACTGCCCCAGATCTGAAATATATATAATATAAATACTATAGTTTACTTTCACCTTTGATGCAAGAATTTGTTTTCTCTTCAGGAGGATGAAGTGGAGAGAACCAAGGTGGAGCTGCTGAGATTGGCTATGGCCAGAAACCTGGCTATCGCCATCGTCAAAGAGGGAACAGTGGAGACCTGAGTGGATACATCACCATGAAAAAAAAACACTGTTTTTTTGCATATTTTCTTTTGTACTGTAAATAAAACCTGAGTAATCAAACTGTCTTTGATAATAAAATGTTTCATGTTTCATTTCCTGGTTGAGATCAATTTGTCCAGCAGGTAAAAATCAGCTCAAAAAGTCGATCAACCACTGAAAGAAACGTTTATTTTTAATCCATGCAGTGAAGAAACGGCGCCATACAGTACGTACAGACCGGACACTCCCAAAATCTAGGTCACACGTCCACGTATAACAAATAAGACACATTACACACTTCTGTACTAAAAAAAAAAAAAATCACTCCTTTACGTTCCATATGACGTGATGGCTGATAGTTTGGCCTTAACTCATCGCAACACAAAATGATCCTTCTAAAAACAAAACCCTCTCAGACATGTTTGCTTCACATTTTCCAGTTTCAGTGATGCACTGAAATTGCACAGAAAAAAAAACCTGTATCCTCTGAATACTGGGGTGGTATAAGTCCTTAAATACATCACAGGTACAGAGGAGCAGCTAAAATATAACCGGGACAATGCAATAAAGGTCACTTTAAATAAAAGCCTACACTCACTATACTTGTCAGAAATAAAAACATATTTGTCGATAAAACCAAACACCGTAACTGCTTTTGTTGCTATAATGCTGGATATTTAAACACCGTTGGTCCACTTCTATAACCGGGCAACTTGGATGAGAATTTGCTGAAATAAATGTTCATAAATTAACGTCACGTCATCCAGTCCATCGTTCTATGTTGGTGGATGTTTACTGTTAATACATTCCAGTGTAACTGCATTTTAGAAATCCACTATTTCAAGTATAGATTATCATTGTTTCAAGTATACCAAGTACAGCCTGGTACGCGTCATTAGTCGGGAGTAAATTCAAGCTCAGACTTGATTTTTTTTTCGTTTACCGTATGAAAAGGCTCAGTTTGTTTGTTTGAATTAAATAATTGTTTTGCTACAGAGCAACAACCATGTGTTTTAATTTGAAGCAAACTTAGTAAAACTCATTTCATCATCCTATTGGCCTTCATGCCAGCAGGTGTCTATTCCGTGGTGACACCTGCCTCCTACTGGACTCGATGTGAATCTACGCTGAGCGATAGTTTTTCACGACACCAACATAAATTCAAAACATGACGCTGAGACTTTTACGTTCTCCTCAACCTGCAGGAATCTACAGGCTCTTCTAGGACAGAACAGGAACAGAACTGGTGGCCTGTTAACACCTTGCTTCTGTAAAACAATTGACAGAAAATGGTGAAGTTACTCAGAGAACGTGAAGCTGTGAACTTGTTTCTTCTCTCTGGGATGTTCTTGACTTCACACCCCTTCATAGAGTAAAGACTTGCCGCGGATCTGTCTCTCGAGACATTTGTGCTGCTATAGATGTCCCCACGTCTCTGGTGGAGGGAACTGGTCGACCTCTCCGATCTCATTGCACATCTTGTCTCCGAGTGTAAACGCCAGCTTGTAGCGCAGACGCACTTTTTCCTGTAAGACACACACAGATTAATGTGGCCGAAATATCTCAGGACAAGAGACTTATTTTGTGTTGAGAAAAACAAATTAATAAAGCAGTTAAAAGAGAAATGATTTCCAATAAAAGACAAAAATAAAATTAAACAATGCAGTAAAAGGTTTCATTAAATTCCTGTGGTTTGGACTAGTCCACCAGTTCTGCTCATGCATTTTTTTTCTCTGATGATTTGTGACTTTTCTCTGGTTTTGTATGTGAAATGTTGGGTTTGGCAGCATTTCTTTCTTTCTTTCTTTCTTTGTTGATGAGGTCACATACCTTGGCTGGATTTGCCAACAACATGATCTGGGTGATGGAGGATGGAGGGAGGATGGGGTTGAACGGCGCCAGTTCTGCTCCTGACGGTGGCTGCAGCTTTACTTTCATTGTCTGGGAAAATTAAAAAAGAGTTGAGAGACTGAATGAATCCTGCTATATTCTCTTACTTAAGCACGGCCATAGATAATTTTATTGACTAATAAAAAAAAAATCTATTAAGTTCTTAAGGTAATAAAATACACAGGCACAACGTATGGAAATAAAGAAAGCATTCTGATTGGACAAAAGTGAATTTTAGGGCAAACTTATGGATAAATACTTTTTTGTGTATTTGACTATTGCATCTAGACTAATTTATCATCTTTATATATAATTTATATATAAATTTCCACTAAAACAACGTTTTTTCAATATAACTGATCATAAAGTTGCTGTGAATAAAAGTCCAGGATCTACCTTGGGTACAGCAGCTTGCAGTAGCACATTGTGAACAGGGAGGGGCGCTGTATTCAACATGGACACCACCATCACAAGCACATCGGTCCTGCCCGGTGGACATTCAGAGGCAAAGTTGATCAGAACTCGAACGCCGTCCTTGTCGTAGGCCGTCACAGGCAGGACTTTACCTGAGGACAGGGTGAGGACGTTAAACCACAGAGGACAGATTTATTCAGTTATTTATTCTGCTCCCGTCTTTGTCCTTACTTGGCCTGATGGACTCCAGAGGGACGTGGACGTTGCTCAGCGAGACGTCTGCTGCTCTTGCTGGGCTGCCCTGTAGTGGAGGGTGGGAGGGAGAGAGCGAGTGGAAAAGTGGGCTGCCTGGAGCTGAGCCCAGACTCTGGACCACGGGGTGGGACAGGGCAGGAGAACCAGGCATCATACCCTGAAGGGCGGCTGAGACAGAGGGGGCTTGTCCTGATAAATGAGGAGGTGCCACAGCAGGAGTTACTCCTAAGCCACCTCCTCTGAGTGTCATCTGATTGGACAACCTGGACAGCAGACATCAAAGATCTCATCACGTCTCTAGGAAAAGGCTCCACATTTGATTTTAAGAATTAATTCTTAAAAGAAAAAAAACTATACGTGTTATGATCTGATGAAAACCCCAACATGGCCAAGTCCTGCAGGTTCTGAAGACTATTTAGGTTGGATGACGGTTCGCTCTGAGACGCCGCTGGAGCCGACAAAGCGACACCACCAAACAAGTCCACGCTTGGTGGTTCAGCCTGCAGAAGGACACCCTCACTTATCATCTGTTTTATGAATGATTTATGTTTCCTGTGATTTCACAAACCTTCTGAAGGACCTGCAGTGAGTCCCACTGATTGGACACTTCAATTAGTGTTGGTTTTGACTGGCTGCTCACAGACGCAGGAGGTTCGTTTAGTCCTGCAACCCAAACAGTGAGGAGAACGTTTAGAAGTTCCTTATTCCAACATATGCCTCTGTTATCAGTGGTCAACTGTGGATTTTTACCTAAGGAGAGCAACTCATCGTCAAGGAGCAACAGCGAGGTGGAGGCCTGCTGCGGTGGAGGATGACTCGGGCTGCTGCTCTGACTGCCATGAGAGCTGGTCAAGTGTTTGGGAGGAGGAGGCAGGAAAGGTATAGGGGAGGCTGTGGCACTGGTGGCAAAAGGATGTGTAGGTTCACAGGGAGGGAGGACGGGCTGAGGAGGACTCGGAGCGTCCAGATCAGTGAGGTCGATTAATGTGTCCGTGGTTTCTGGAGAGTGGTAGAAAAAAAAGTAGTGAGAACGTAGAAACAATCAAACCTCCTGCTCCTCCCAGAGAGGTACGTGTTTTTGCTACTCACCGCTCTCGACTGCAGCAGTCGTAGACTGAGGTTCTTCATTGTAACTGTTGATTGGCTGTCCCTCCACAATGTTCTTATAGGAGTTGATGACCTTGGAGAGATCATCACTGGCCTGGAGGATGTCACCTGTGCAAGAAGAATGCAAAGTCTCAGAGGAGACATTTATAACTGCTGTGGACATTTACTATTTTCTCTTTTGCAGATCCTTCCTATGGAATTATTAAAGAAATGCCTTTAGTTGGTCACAGACCCAATAGATCTGTTCAGCCAGGGCGAGTGGCCAATTCCAGGGAGGCCGCCAACACTAGAGACACCTTTGAGAAGTCGAAACATCACAATAATATTTATACTCCTTTATATGTAATGTCAAATAACAAACCTAAACAGGTGTCATTGTCCTCTGACTCAGTGGCCATTTTGAAGGCTGCGCGTCTTAGCTTGTCACAACGTTCATACAGTTCCTTAGGAGAAACACACACAAAGAAAATAACATAAGAGTACACAAACAAGTGTACCAAACAGTTGTGAGACCAGCCATGGTGGATGGATTAGAGACACTAGGAATAGGTGGAAGACAAGAGACGGACCTGGAGGTGGAGGAGTTAAAGATGCTGAGGTTCTCTTTAGGAGAGACAAGGATGGACAGGATCAGGAATGAGGGGATTAGAGGGACAACACAGACAGGAAGGTTTGGAGAAAAAGCTAGAGAAGACAGATTGAGATGGTTTGGACATGTGCAGAGGAGGGACAATGGATACATTGGTAGAAGAATGGTCCTAGAGATGGAGCTACCAGGTAAGAGACAAAGAGCAGATTGATGGATGCAGTGAGGGAAGACATGGAGGTAGTTGGTGTTAGAGTAGAAGATAAAGAGGACAGGGTGAGAAGAAAATGTTGACTCGCTGTGGCAACCCCTGAAGAAAGGGACAAGTCGAAAGGAGGAGAAGTTTTTCAAGGCACACATTAGCAAGCCCTAGTGGTGACAACATGGTATGGTTGAATATTTTTTACTTTACAGATTCACTTTAATGCAATAACAAAAGGATTTATAATGGGTATCATCATCTTGACATCTCATCATCTCATCTCATCTTGTATGATGACGTCATCTGATCACACACACCTTTAGGATTTCCTTGTCCGAGTCAGAGGAGCTGTCTTTGTTGTAGTGAGACAACATCTCCGTCAGCAGCTTCACGTTGATGGTGACCTCCTCCAGTGTATGAACACGCTTTGTCAACTTCTGCACTCGGGCCTCATCCTGTCAGAGATGATTGACAGAGTGTAAAAAATGACTGAACTCAGGTTCAACTCTTTACATTAACACATGTCTGTTCTCACCTCTTTCACCATATTCTTTATTAGTCTATTGGCTTCTTGGAGGTCTTCTGGGTTTTTACTCCTGAGAAGCTCTGCAAGCAGCTGAACACAAGTACAAACGTGTCAAACTCAAGGCCCGGGGGCCAGATGTGGCCCGCCAAGTCTTTTTGTATGGTCCGTGGGAGTTTATAAAATATTTTCTAATGTCAATGCAGCAGAGTTTCTAAACCCTATGTATTAAAGAAGGTTTTATGACACAGCAAAGAACTATATAAGTTAAATAAATAAATTATAATAAACTGCTTGTGTTGTTGATGTGGCCCCCCTGGTAAAAATGAGTTTGACACCACTAGACCAACAAACTTGGCCGAGACATATTCCACAGTAGTTTTCCTTACCTTCCCCATGTCCTCATTGTCAAACACTGGATGCTTAGGACGAGTTGGAGGTGAGGGAATTAACGTCATGTCCAGCGGTAACTCTGGATCTTGAGTCACCAAACCTGCAAGAGAAATGCATCACGGATTATTAGGTTTGTTCAAGTGCTGAAAAGTGACAACTTGAGTATTTGTTTGTCTTTGTTACGTCCACCTTGTCTTTTTAGTGTTTGATACGCTTCATTGATTTTGGCTTCATTGGGAAAAGCAACAGTCCAGCTGTATAACATTTCAACAATCTTCATCTTCACTTTCTCTGGTGTACTGTCACCCATGTACTGAAAACCAAACATCCACACATTAATAAAAAACAACGCCGGCATTTCTTTTAATTCCAGCTCAGAGCTTTGTTAGTCACTGAAGACACTCACCTTGGGAGACACAACTTTTATCAGCTCATTTAGAAATCTGTACTTTCCAACTTCATTATGAAACCGTCTCCCACAGTTCTTCATGCAGGCTTCCAGCACCTGTGTCAGACAATAGTATCATAGATTTTGAAGTGAAAGACATGAGAAAGACTGACTTGAAAACAGAATGTATCTCACTGTCAGAGCCTGGAGAGCCTCCCATTCTTGTGGAGACTGGATTTTATGGACGAGCAGCGTAACAGCAATCTGGGGGCTGAAGGAGCAAAACCACACTGATTAAAAATTAGTCCACAATTGTTGTGGACACAAAAAAAATCCACATACCCTTCTAGTTCTTTGTTGATTTGATCACAGAAGCCTATGATGTACTCCCAGTCCTCCTGTCTGTTGGTTCGATGGGTGGCCTTATCTGAAGAAGAATTACAATGATTACTGTGAAGCAACTTCTGTTTCCAAATGTTAATGTTAATTTTTAGAGGCAACCCCCCACGACCTCCATCACTGCATCCATCGATCTCCTCTTTGTCTCCTACCTGGTAGCTCCATCTCTAGGATCATTCTTCTACGAATATAACCACTGTCCCTTCTCTGTACATGGCCAAACCATCTCAATCTGTCTTCTCTAGCTTTTTCTCCAAACCTTCCTGTCTGTGTTGTCCCTCTAATCACCTCATTCCTGATTGTGTCCATTTTTGTCTCTCCTAAAGAGAATCTCAACATTATTAACTCCTCCACCTCTGTCTCCTGTCTATTCCTAGTGTCTCTAAACCATTCATCATGGCTGGTCTCACAACTGTCCTGTAAACCTTTCCCTTCACCTTAGCTGACCCTACGTATCTAAACTCCTCCACATTCTCCACCTGTGCTCCTTGTAGCCTCACCATTCCACTGTTCTTCATTTTTCATTCACAAACATATAATCTGACTACAACTGACCTTCATTCCTCTTCTCTCTTGTGCAAACATCCACATGTATAATTATATATTAAAATATAATTATGTATGTATTAATATATGATGTGTAAGCGACAAAACACATCATATTAATTGGACGAATTGCATGTTTGATTAAAGTCTCATCACTTTCTTCATAAACCTCTGAATTCTAGTTGAACAAGTTATAGGAATTTGTCATTTAACTTATAAAAGCCCTGAATGTCAACCACAGAAAATACCTTCTTCTTCAGACCTGTTGCCCAACAAGGTTTCAAGTTTTGGTTTACGTTGGAGACAACAAAAGCCTGTTTGTCGACAGCTGTATACTAGAAGTCGGCCACAAAATACTTCCTAAATATTGGTGTTGTTAGGAAAAACGACGAGGAGTGAGAATATTTACGAAATCATGTGAGAAGAATGTGTAGTATACCTGACTGTAATGAGTCTTAGATTATCTGGACTGAACTCTAAGTATTTACAGTATCACGAAGCCTTGTTACGACCATTACAAAGCACTATTTGTACTGCACAATTGTGCCGTTCGTTGTGTTTTGTGAAACTCGTTTAGTATCAAACAAACCAGTGTGATTTTGTCTTGCAGAAATATGAGCGTTTGAGAACAGCTGTCTGCACCCAGCTCCCTGTCAGTGCTAACTGCCTCCCACCGGTTTGTTATTAAGGCTCTCCACCCATCCTGCTAATTCCCGCTGAAAACATTAGAGTGACAGCGTCCGCCAGCGGCCTAGCGGCGAATGACAGACTTTGTACGTTGAGACACGCTGCTATGTCACCCATAAAAACGTCAAATAGCCATTTCCACAAATTATTTACTCCATAAAATAGGATTAAACACTCACTGAGCCAGGATTCAAGCGACTCCCCTTCCTGGTACGCCATAGCACTTTAAAACATCGCGTGATGTCAGCAACGCGAGAGACTGAAAGGAATGCTTGGAATTATTTTCAATAAAGCGTAATACATTTTTACATTTAAACACGTGGAATCCAATTAATTCCTGCTTATTGTATTTTCTTCAAATATAGTCCTAGGGATATATATTTTTTTATTTTGTCTTATTCTCTTTTTGTTCAGGCATCTGTAGAAGCTGCAAAGGCCGGGGTCCTACATTGTAACACTCACATTGTAAAGATGGCGGCCTCTATATCGGGACTACTGAAACCCTGGTTACCAAGGTTGGAAATTGTCTTTTTAACTCATAAGATGTACATAAAAATTATTCTTAGAAATTTGTTTATTGACGTAGTGTTACCGCATCCAAGCAGTAATGTGGGGTTAAATCAGTCAGGAATATAAAGCAATTTTTCATTGCTCATGGAATATGTCGATATGAAGTTGAGTATGTGAATAACGGAGTAAAGGCAAACATCCTTAATTGTAATCTCAAAAACAAGGCTCAAAGAAGAAATCTAATATGTTTATTTGAGATAAAATCCCATGGAACAATTTGCAATCGTTTCTAACGTTAAATGCATGACGATGAAAGCTTGAAACAAATATCTTTGTTTAATACTAATAATTCTGTGTCATCCTTCCCATGCAGGGTGTTCCTGGTGAGGTGGAGCAGGTATAATCCCTACTATCTGGAACCCGAAGTCAGAAAGGATGTGTACAGCAAGACAGAGCTGACAGACACAGAGAAGGAGCAGCAGAAGCTTAAAGCAGTCAGACCCATCAAGGCAGCAACTAATTATGTGAATAGCTCAGTTTTTGATGACCCAGTTGTAAGGTAAAACCTAGGGGTCAGCAGATCATGGCTTTTAAAGTGTTTCTTTGAAACTTAACACATTTTTTTTTGCTTTTCAGTAAATTCATCAATATGATAATGAAAAAAGGGAACAAGATTCTGGCAAGAGAGATCATGGCAGAGGTAAAACAAACCAAATTAAACCCACAGTGATATTCACATCATTGTATTTCTATTTTTAAGGATAAAATGTAACAGAAAGTATATATTCTTTTCAGACCCTAGAGGATATAAAGAGGAAGCAGGTGGAGAAATACCACAGGGCTACTGAGGGGAAGGAGGAGATTGAGTGTAACCCTTACACCATCTTTCACCAGGCTCTGGAAAATTGTAAACCAGTTGTTGGACTGATTAGTTTACAAAAAGGTGGAAAATACTATCAGGTCAGTAATGCGTTGTTGTAGTTTAATTGCGCCTTAAGACAAAAAAAAACAGCAATTAAATCCTTTAAATTCCTTTGTGTTCTCCTCTCAGGTGCCTATCCCTCTGACAGACCACCGGCGCCGCTTCCTGGCCATGAAGTGGCTGCTTACAGAGTGCAAGGATACCAAACACAGACGCACGAATATGCATGAAAAGCTTAG
Source organism: Paraplagusia blochii (assembly GCA_016785265.1). Classification (NCBI taxonomy): domain Eukaryota; kingdom Metazoa; phylum Chordata; class Actinopteri; order Pleuronectiformes; family Cynoglossidae; genus Paraplagusia; species Paraplagusia blochii. Next base: position 218,016 of record JAFBJS010002552.1, on the reverse strand, counting down.
CCAGGAAATAATGGCAGCTTACAATGTGGAGGGCAACGTCATCAAAAAGAAGTTGGAGATGCACAAGATGGCTGAAGCCAACAGAGCCTACGCCCACTATCGTTGGTGGTAGAAATGCATTCCTGAAGACTGAAAATGGTGGCTTTAAAAACTGACTGACTGTAAATAATTATTGCCATCTGCATCTTCTGGTGGAAGTATTGAAGATCCGACCACGCAACAGCTCAGGATAACGATGGACGAATTTGCTTGGTAAACCATGGTTGTGTAGAAATAATACTGTCATTGTGTTTGATAAGAGTCAGGAGACTGAAACAGGATCAAGAGATTTATTACAAGATGTTTTTGCAGTCAATGTAAAAACAACCATAAATAAAGTAAATAAATGATATCGGAATGTTCCAACTAAGTTATAAAGAGAAGAATCTTGTTCTTGTATCTTGCAGCCATTAAGACTTAAAATTGTCAACAACCATCACACATTATATTTCCTTCTTCAGTCAGTTGTGGTCAAAATCTGATTTAATTTTCTTGAAGTGGTTTAAATACACGCAAAGTCTAAACACAATCATCTTGACAAATGTTTCCTACTGTTCTGTTGAAAGAACTTGATTGGGTTTTTTTATTTTCTGATTGTTTCACTGCTCCAAAATAACAGTATGTAACAAGTTTCTCTTATTTACATTAAACTCCTCACTCTTTCTTATACATTGTCTGCTTGTGTCTGATGTCAAGGCACAGCTTTGGTGTCATCAAAGAGGACGATAAACTGAAAGTTATAAGAAAAAACGGCTACATTGGTGTTACAATTGCTGGTGGAATCTGAATCTTGTTTCTACTCGTGTAAATGCAAACAAAGAAAAATAGCTGCTGCTTTAGCACCTCAACTACAACTAAAGAGTCTGCTCCCATCAGCCTGGGCTGTAGAACCAGGAAACACTGTTATGTTGTCACTTCAGTCTCAATCTTTAAAAACAGACAAAAAACATAGTTAAAATAAATTTCTGTTACTGTCCTTTTTATTGGGTCACCAGAAAGCAGACCAGTATCTACTAAAACTTTAAGTATTTTTGGTGTAATTAGCACTTATATTTGGTTTCCACATTCATAACATTAAATTAAATGATAATGTGGCAGCAACACATTAATCCTTTATAGCACCACAAGTTCATAAAATTACTCTGATGTTATTGTTTTAACATTTGTTTCCAGATTTTACTACAGCTGATGAGAGCACACTTATTAGCAATTACATGCATCCTCCAGGCAGAGTTGGAAAAACTGCAGAACTGCAATGTAAATGGAACAAATTATACACCAAAAATTCAAACAATAAAATTCTTATATTAAAATATCATTGGTCACAAATTAAAAAAGTTAAAGCAAAGACCATGTCAGTTTCTACGTATCTCAATGGAATGTCTCATTAAACTCCATGGATATGATAAAAAGCTGAATGAATGTCGGAAATGAACAGGAATGTCAAAAAATAAAATAAAAACATATTCAGAACCACACACTACTTTTATAACTTCAAAACAAACCTGTTTGTACCTGAATGTGGCGAAAACCTCGTTAACTATTGAACTATTGCACATCCCACATCCACGGCACGTCTCTATTTTCCAGGTCGTCAAATATTCCAGCAAAATGTTAGTCTTTGTACAAAAACTTATCTGATGACAGTCATCAGTATCTGACTGTCTGTCTCTCAGGAATTTGCTGGTTTTAAAAAGTGGCAAACAGGTTCTTGCCACAATCAAGCCGTCTGTCTTAGTCAGCGATTTCACTGTAGTAGTACTTGTGGGCGGTAGGGCTAAGTACCCAGCCCCCAGCCCTGAACTCCAGGATCTCCAGCAACAGCAGGCGGGCCATGGAGTTGATGCCCTCCTGGAGCAGGAAGCCGTCCCGCAGCAGGAAGAAGAGCTCGTCCATGCGCTGGCTATTCATCATCTCCAGCTGTTCGCCGATGCGATGCAGCTGCAGCACCAGACAGTCCACCTGCAGGAGGACATTGGAGAGGAGTCAGAATTAGAAGCCACAAGCCGATTGTTGAACTGTTTATGGTTCATAACTTGCTGAATTCTGAAAGGACATTGTTTCCTGACCATTTTTTTAAGCCACTGCACAAATATGTAATCGGGCGGTACCGCGCTCAGTGGACCTCAGTGCTATCTTGACAGTGAGTGAAATTTTCATGATCTTCATGAAAAAAAAACTCACCTCCTCCTCATTTAATAAAGCATCAGGTTTGGCCAACCTTATCAGACAGTCATACACGGGATTGACCAAGGCTACCATCGGCATGTTGTTCACCTTTAAGTCAACACACATACACAGACCGGTTACAATGGAGGAGTCCAACATATTTTCACTACAGTCAAACCAATTGTGGCTCTCACTTTGAGGTAGTCGAAAATGTTACAGATGAAGGTGACGAAGCAAACCCACTCCTGCAGAGAGCGCCCCCTGGTCTCCTCACGCACTTTGAACTCCTGCTGCAGTCGGTTCAGCAGGTTTCTCCTGAAGACGTTTCCATTGTTTTGTGTGGCTTCAGCCTGAACAACACAGTCAAACATGGGCTCAGGTGATACAGGTATAATACAAGGATGGTGATAATGCAGTGATTTTCTTAGCTTCAGTAAATGTGACTGAGCCTTGGCCAGAAATGCTTAAAATCAGTGACAAGTGTCTGAGTTATTTGAGTGAAATTCCTCATATTATTACAGACCTGCACTATGGTGTAGCAGATGCGTCCAGCCTCTTTGCTGAAGACCTGGTCTTTTAATGATTGGTCCACAATGATGTTAGAAACTTTCTCCAGGTTCACTGCAGTAGGATCTGGATGGCATAAATATTGTCACATGTTAAAATAAGTGAATAATTACATCTGTATTGTTGTTAAAATCAGAATATACACACTTTCATTCAAATAAGCACATTGGCATAGACTTCATAATGACTTAGATACTACAACAAACGTTGGAGACACCTACCCTTTCATGTAAGCTAGGAGAAAATGTAAATCTTATGTGTCAGGGGGACTATATTTTACAAAATTATCTTAAAACGTACTGTTCAGACTGTTAATAACATTATGGCCATATATGTAATATCTCAATTAAGATTTTGACCTTTTAGGGCTGTTTTCAGCAGCATCTGTGTGTCCGGATTTAACGACTGTATCTTGTAGTCGTCGGAGTTCTCCATGGTCCTCGACGAACACCTGAGCTCTAAGACCCAAAAACACGTTTAAGAGAGATTTAGAAGCTTTTACAGTAGACTTCCACTTGAATGACTCCATTCAAGGGACAACGTTACGTTCTCAAAGTGATGACTTTAGTGCTTGTAAGTTTGGCTAACTACACATAGTTAAATGCTATGTATTAACTAGTTTTAATAAATGAAATTAGTCGCTAAGACAAAAAACGTGAAACAAACGGCTACTTAACACTGAACAGCGAAACGTTGGAACAAATTAGCTTTCAGTAGCAACTAAACCGCCATTTAGCGTAAGAACACTTGCTCATCCAAGAAACAACAAAGTTAATACACAGTACAAACAATAAAGCAATTACTGTGAGGACACAGTGTAAACTTTTCACCTGTTTAGCGATAATTCCTTTAAATTCACACTGGTATCCTCCAGTGGATGTGGACGACATCCGACGTTTACGCTGCCTTCCAAAGATAAAACAGTTACGGCAAGATGAACCTCATCAACTAAAAATAAATAAAATATTGCATAGCATAATCTATATTTTTTTGTTGTTTGAGTTGGATGCTTGATTTTAAATCTTAATATGTTTTTCTTTATTGATATATGATTTCAGAGTATTTTTGAATAAAGTGATCGGTGTGTATTTAATTCCTTGCTCTTATTCGTGGTGGGGGTGAATACTCTTGTTAAAGTATCTTGTCTTTGATAGGCTTGGCTTCCACCTCGACCCGGAAGTAAAACTGACAGTATACACATTTGATCTGAATTCTGTTACATTTGACGGGCTTTCGTTAAGTTAATGTAAATTGGCGCCTGGGTAATGTTTTATTTATGACGGATATTTGTTCTAAGGTAAATCTTTATTTTTCTAGACGCTGACAATAAGTAATAAAGCTGGTCCGAATGTCCTGAACTGTACTGTACAGCATGTCCTCTATTTGTCTGTTGTGATAGTTGTAATATGTCAAAAATTGCATATTATCATTTTTTTTCTATTTCTCTGTTGACGAAAAAGTTTACCTACGTTTTGTTGACGTAACCAGAAGACTGAAGCTGTTTTTTAATCAAGTGAACAACTTTGAGGCTGTGAACACAGCGGTTGGTTGGGTAAACTCACACCAGTGGTTCATTACTATTGTCTTGTAGTGTTGACAGAATCCTCAGGTGGTGGGAACATGGTGGGCTATGACCCTGGGACTCAGGGTACAGCCCTTTCCCCAGGGGAAGCAGCTCTGGCTGGGTCAGCTGCTGGGATGGTCACCCGAGCCCTGGTCAGCCCATTTGATGTCCTTAAAATTAGATTTCAGGTAATGAATGTAACCTTGTTATTTTGTATAAAGGGAATGTTTTGACTTTGGCTTTTGAGTCATCATTAATGACATATTAAGATATCTAGATTGTTGTTTTTATGTCCTCCACCAGTTGCAGATTGAGCAAGTGTCCTCTATTAGGCGAGAGGGCAAGTACTGGGGATTATTCCAAGCCTCCCGCTGCATTCACTCAGAGGAGGGTCTCCCTGCCTTCTGGAAGGGCCACGTCCCTGCTCAACTACTCTCCATTGCCTTTGGTGCTGTCCAGGTAAAAAAAAAAACAAAAACACAATTTCTACGGGTGCATGAACAGGCAGGACTTTCTTTTTCCTCTATAACACGTCTTGACTTTTATGTGCTCTTTTTTCAGTTTGTCAGTTTTGAGTTTCTCACTGAGGCAGTGCACAAATCCACTCCATATGACAGCCAAACAGCAGGAGTTCATTTCGTATGTGGCGGTTTGGCAGCCTGCTCTGCCACTGTGGTGTGCCAACCTCTTGACACACTGAGGACACGCTTTGCAGCTCAGGGAGAACCCAAGGTGAGAGCTGCTGCTGAAGTCCTGGAGCTGGCAGGAAGTCTTATCTGTGAGCAGTGGAGAATCTGAGAGCAACTCAAAGTCATAGATGTTTGTGACTGAGTTAAATCTATAAGCCAAAATCCTGATCTTTGTAGAAATGTGCACAAAATCACTATTATTTAACTTTCAGAAGTGTATGGTTATTTTCATTTATTTTTGTTGTTAGTAGGAAGCATTAGGAGAGACATGGACAGGGTCAGGAATGAGGTGATTAGAGGGACAACACAGACAGAAAGATTTGGACAAAAGCTAGAGAAGCCAGATGAGATGAGTTGATTGAGATGGTTTGGACATGTTCAGAGGATGGACAGTGGATCCATTGGTAGAAGATGATCCTAGAGATGGAGCTACCAGGTAGGACACAAAGAAGAGATGGATGGACGCAGCGAGAGAGGACATGGAGGTAGTTGGAGTTGGAGTAGAAGGTTGAACGAACAGGGGTAGATGGAAAATGTTGGTTCACTGTGGCAACCCCTGAAAAAAGGGACTGGCCATAAGGAGAATAAGACATATTGGGAGACATAATAATAATATTTATTAAATAATAAAAAAATGCATGTAAAGTCCAACTTTATGAGAACTGACATTTAACTGTTTTTTTATTCTCTGCTGTAGTCAGAATTCTGTTCACATCAGTGATTTATGTTCTCAGATTTACAGGAACTTGGGACACGCTGTGTCTTCCATGCTGTCCTCAGAAGGAGCCTTGGCTTTTTACCGTGGCCTGTCTCCAACACTCCTGGCTGTTTTTCCTTATGCTGGTCTGCAGTTCTTTTTTTACAATGTCTTTAAAAAGCTGTTGGCACCACAAGCTAAATCTGGAGACTCTGGAGGTGAGAAAGTTTGCACCTGCACATTTCAGAACAAATCACCTGATCGTACTGTGACTTTTAATGTCCTTCCTATAAGGAAACCTTAGAAGCCTGGTGTGTGGCAGCGCAGCTGGAATGATCAGCAAAACAATCACTTATCCTTTTGACCTCATGAAGAAGAGACTGCAGGTGGGAGGATTCGAAGCAGCTCGAGTTCACTTTGGACAGGTAAAAATGGTTCGATTCTCAAATTCCTTTCTCCTGAGGGATTAATTAAGTTTTATCTATCTATAAGGTTTAGCCTATTCACACTGTACATTATCTGTCTGTCTACCTGTCTATCCAACTCTCTATTTATCCATCTATCCCTCTGTCTGTCTCTCTGTCTATCAGTCTGTGTGTCCATCCGTCTGTGTTTCTGTGTGTCTCAATGTCTGTCTGTCTATATGTCTTTCTGTCTGTCTGTCTGCCCGCCTGTCCATCTATGTATCTATCTGTCTATTTGTCTATCTCGCTGTCTGTCCGTCTCTCTTTCTGTTTACTTGTCTATCTGTCTGTCAGTCTGCCCATCTGTCTGTCTATCTGTCTATCCGTCCATCTGTCTGTGTCTCTGTGTGTCTCGCTTTGTGTCTCAATGTCTGTCTATCTGTATGTCTATCTCACTGTCTGTCCATCTCTCTTTCTGTCTACTTGTCTATCTGTCTGTCTGTCTGCCCATCTGTCTGTCTATCTGTCCGTCTGCCCATCTGTCTGTCTATCTGTCCGTCTGCCCATCTGTCTGTCTATCTGTCCATCTGTCTATCCATCTGTATCTAGCTGTCTTTCTTGATGACTGTCTGTCTGTACACCTGTGACACTGTAAAATATGGGCAGATATAGCTGTAAAATAATTCATCATTTAGTTTTTCTTCAGGCCTATAAAGGTATTGTTGCATGCAGTACCAACAGGCAGTACTAATGCACTATTTGAGTAATACTCTTGTGTCTCAGGGTCTAAATGATGCAGTATCTATGTGTGTGCCTCTTGTTCTGAGCAGGTGCGCAGTTACAGAGGCCTGGTGGACTGTGCCGTTCAAATAGCCAAAGAAGAGGGCGTGCGAGGCTTCTTTAAAGGCCTCTCTCCCAGCCTGGTGAAGGCTGCACTATCCACAGGCTTCACCTTCTTTTGGTATGAGTTTTTTCTCAATGCCATGAAAAAACGGAAAGACAGTAGGAACACTGAGTCTGTCATGAAAGCCACAGAGGAAAGATAAAGAAATATATAAAGTATTTTTTTAACTTATTCATTAGAGGAACATACACTGCTGTTTGGCTTTTGGTTGTATTTACAGGGGAAAAAGGGAAAAAAAAATATTTTACTACATATATTTCCTCTGTGCTTCATACATGCGGGTTTGTTTGAACTGAATGGATTTTAATATTTATTTATGTATTTTAAGGATAAACACTCATATCATGTGTCGGTCACCCAAGGTTTTATCATGCTTGGTATGCTCTTTATCTCAAATGCACTGTTGCAGTATATTTATCTGTTGATTGTGTGTTTATGCATCATGTCCTGCAAGAACTTTTATGTCTTATTTTTGTAAATAAAGTTTTGTTAAGACAGTGTTTTTTTAATTCTACAGAGATTGCATTTTTGTTAAATGTTTGTTATAATATAAAGTTGCAAAAGAGTTATAGTTGGATGTTGGGTAAAAAATTATTTTGGATAATGTTGGAAAAATCATGAATTGTGTGATGTTAGTAAACTGCATTCTGGCCACAAAGCTTTGAATAACATAGATTATCAATTGTATATTTATTGTAAAAAAGCAAAACAACAGATAAAGTTAAAGATAAAGTTATCCAAGTAACTATGTCATTATTGATAAAAATATGATATTATGATAACATCACAGAAAACACAGTTATGAAATGTTTTATTCTCTTTTCTGATGGCAGGGACAAAATTATCTTTACAAACCAGAGACAATATTAAAACCTACTCAGGTGTCATTATAGACCTATTGTCCAGGCCTGTCCTGGACTTTGGACATGTTTAGACTAAAGTGTGTACAGAAAGTATAAAATATTTAATTATCATGCCATCCTGTAGAAAAAAAAACTCCATGGTCCAGATATTGTGGAGTTAAACAAAAAAGTATTTTGATGAAGGCTGTAAAGAAAAGCTAAACTGAGTACCTAAATGTTTTATATTCACAGCTTGGTCTGAATAGGATCAAAACATGTTGAAAGCAGAAACTAATTTTCACCACCTTAAAACCTGTAACAATAGTAGATACAACAGCATTTAATTCCATATACTGAATATAAACTTGTTAACGGCATGAATTAAAAAAAAAATGACAACATTCTTTTTACAAACCACATGACCAGCTGTGAAACTTCAGGTTCAACACAACGTCAAGGATGAGGCTGAAAACACTGACCTCACAATCACTCAGCAGCGGCGACGATCATGCAAATACACCAGTCGGTTACAGACAGCTAATATATCTGACTGTGATAAATCAATACTTGAAAGAATATTTTTTAGATTTCTTATAGTAGCTGCGGCAGCAGTGGCGGCGTTACCGGGTAAAAAATTGATGACTTTCACTAATATTTATTGTTTATTTATACAAAGAAACACAATCACCTCACAACTGGAGAATGTACTGTTAAAACATTAAGAGTGATTTCGTTTTCTACATTGCTGTACAACAACTGAATGTCAATACGCTGTCAGCATGGATACATATACAGTACTGTCAATATTTAATGGCTAAAAGCCTTAAGAATAGACTCTAACCCTGGTCTGACTAATTGGACTCCATTCTGTCTGATTCAGAGTCTGGCTGATTGTTCTGAGAGGAAGGAAAGAATCACTAGTCTCCCCTGTTTATTTTCTACTTTCAGTATAACATGCTTTACCTGTACCTGGACAATTTTTTTACACTTTTAGATCATGCTGCCTATTTGTACCTGTCTGTAAAGTTAGCATTTAACTGTTAGCTTTAGTGTGGACGCCTGCCACTCTGCTGAGGCGACTGGGATCACCAGGACAGTCAGAAGTCTCCTTTACTTCAGCTGGCTGAGGGAGGCAGGGGATTATTGTGGCGTGTGCTCAACGGGCATCCTCCACAGGTCAAAGGTGTGTGTTGGTCAACGGTGGCGCCACCTTGCTTTCATTCTGGCTGCGGGCTGGAGTTCCAGGAGAAAAAGCTGGGCAGTTTGAAGAGAGAATCTCTGCGTCCCGGATCTGGCAGCGTCAAGGTTTCTGGGGCGGATTTCTTCCTGGGACGATCTTTCGGAACTGCCAGAAAGTCGGGGGCTTCCGTGGTTAGCGGTGTGGATGGAGCGCTGTTGGGCCCGCTGCGGGTGGTAGAGGGCAGCGGGGTCTCGGAGATGGAGATGGCCGGGGGGAAGGAGCCAATCTTTAGGTTGGTGGCTTCCTGAGTGTCCCGCTCATACTCCCGTACCTCCTCCATAGTCATGTCTGTCGGGATAAATGGAAAGGCATTTTGATACACACCTCTGAACACGATAAAAAGTTTGCATGTAACCCATCACCAAAATGAAGGATGGACAGCTTTGTTCTTTATTTGTGTTCACAATTTGTCAAACTAGTTACTGGATGAGTCACAAACAAACCAAGGCAACTAAGAGTACTTACCGATCCACTCATCCACCCAGGCAAAGGCCTGTCTGTGTCCCAACAGCAGGACATCTCGAATCACCTAGTCAGAGTCAGAGACAAAGGGAGAATGAGTGAGGATTGAAGATCACAATCACAGCTGTTGTAAAGAGGAGGTTCAGAGTTGATGGATGTGAGTCAGAACTAGATTGGATACTCAAGGGCATGAAGATGTTTTGTAGTGTTTTCAATGCTGAATTTCCACACAGCTGCAGGACGGCAGAAATGTGTCTCACTTTTGGTGTTTAAGAGTGAATATCTGTGTGTGATCCTGGGTAAAACAAGGGCAAGGACTGGACTGTTTCATGTGAATGACAAAGACTGTATTGGTGGATTATCAGCAATAAATAATAAATGATAATAAATGATAAGAACACATCTATTTGGACACTGAAAACTGCCTCATCATTTTAGACAGTTAAGAAAATTAGAGGGAAATGAAACGAGAGCCTTTGTTGATAGCTTCCATTCTTTATAGTCAGGATAATACACTAATTTGCAATTATTCTCTTTAAAAGTATTTTTTCCCCTCAAATTGGACAATGAAAGACACATTATGCAATCGAGTGCTCATTTTACTCACGTTATAAGTTAAAATAGTAACAAACCGATACAGATATAAGATTGAATCCCATTTATTGTTAAATATGTTTAAAATGAATGAAAATATAAATATATTTTTATTTGGAGACTTCATCACTGCTTCAATACTTGCTGGTCAAATTTATTTCGTGTAAAAATTTACACGTTACAGCCATAACTGGTCAAAACCAGTTAGCCGAGTTGTAGGTACAACATTAACGATTTATTATAATTTGGTTTAAGCAACGTTATTGTAGCCTAATTAGTAAATACATAAACCATTTCAAATGTCTTGTATCTGAGCAGCCGAATTGATATTTCCACAAAATACTACAACACAATTTAGCTAGAGGTCAAAAATGCTAATGCTAGAAACACCGGCGGCAAGATGAACGGCAAAAGGACACAAATCTGACTCCAGATCAGATTGAGGCGCCAATAACGGCGCGTCAACGAACGGTTGACTGGTTTGAAAGCGGATAGACTGAAACAAGTTGTCTAAACCAAAACATTGATGTCGTTGTCAGGTTTGGTGGCCATTTTACAACAACTGAAAACGGAGATAAGTAAAGTGGATGGAGAAATATTTGGAACGATTTATAAAAAGGAAAGAAATAAACAGTTTCGCGAATGAATGGGACATAAATGGACACAATTCAGAAAAAGTCGATTTGCGCTTCACTTGGAGGAAAATAAAAAGGACGAGGGAAAAGGAAAGTCGGCTCAAAGTAAGTAAAAATATTTTGTGTGTGTCAACATTAGGCGTGACGTTTTAGTATCTGTCAAATATGTTGTCTGTTCAGGTAGAGTTATGTATTTGCTGTTTGGAACGAACGAACGTTTTTCTACTATTTCACCCTTTATAATTTCACACAGCTGTCCCATGACACAGCTGTCCCATGACGTTTCATTCTTTTTCGTTCATTCGTAGTTGTTAGTAATGAAATGTATACGGTATTAATGGCAGTGGTCTCAAACACACGCCCGTGGTCCAATTGCGGCCCGTAGAATGATATTTTGCGGCCCCCACCTTGATGTCTGACACGGCTCTTTTGGAGAAATGATAATGTGGGTGGTGGCCCCTCAACTTATTTGAATTTTGGACTCCTGATTTATAGCCTCCATCTTGTACAGGTCCATTACCGCTAGTGTACATAGATACACCGGATTGTGGGATATGTGTATGTGTTTAATACATGCATCTTGAAATTGTATCCAAATTCATATAATAATATAATATAAATCTATGATATAATATTATAAATATAATAATAATGTAAATAATATAAAATGGTTTTAATATAGAACCTTTTTCTTAATTGTGATTATAATTTCATAGAATAGAACGGAATAGGTCTTTTATTGTCATCCTACCTTGGGAGGTACAACCAAATTGAGGGAAAGTTAGAAATTGGCTACGCCAGACTCACAGGAATATTAAATGAGAAATTATTAAATTTTCTGACCTTGTGCACAAACTGCTCCACGCGGGTTTGAAGGCCCCACACCTCAAACTTGACCGTGACCAGTTTGTATGAACACATGATGGGCTCCTGCGTGTCGATCCATCCCTCTGGCAGGAGGCCCCGGTTAGTCTTCTTTGACTTAAAGAAGCGCAGGTCCTGAGGCAAACAAGGCAGCATAATTAGACAAGTAACAGAGAACAGATGAAACATACACAGGTAAAAAAAAGGGCAGTGCAGTATAATTTATTCTCTGGACAAACAGTAGCAAGTCTGTAGCTTTCAAAAGTACTGAGTACTGCCTTTATCTTTTGCATATGTATATGAAATATACCTGCCTATAGAGCACGTACACATGCATTCATTATGTAAAATACAGGCAGCACAGCAGGAGTGTCTTATTTCAAACCATGCATACATTAATCACCGCCCTTATACACTAATTATACTGTTGTGCTCATTTGTCCTGTGGTCATGTGTCTGACTGTGACACAAAGTGTGAGTGCGTGGGTTATTCACAGCGTTTTCCATGCCTCCTGGGAAAGTTGTTGCACCCGATATAGACATGGCTGTGGTCTTTGACTGTAAAACCTGTCAATGAGGTTGGTTTGAAGTTTTATCTGACAGTGGTTCTCATTTATTTGCTGTCATGCTTCCCAAGGGGGATTCACATGCTACTCTGACCCAGAATTCAGAAATTGAAATATTAATAAGAACCTGATTAGATGTATATATTTTCTTCTGTATAAACAGTTTTTAGTTGCTGTCATCTACTGACTAGAGGCTTGTTATCGTTCAAGTATTTCAGCGCTGGCACACTTATGTCCAGCATGCTATATTTCATTTGTATTCTGTCGTGCCACCCCCGGGACTTTACAGCGCCCCAATATCTGAGAAGTATTGGGCTACTATGATCATGTTGAACATTCACATACAAATACATTCATTTATTCCCTTAATTCTGGAGCACTGGTGGCCTAGTGGTTAAGGAAGTGGTCTGGGGTCTAGAGGGTCTCAGGTTGGAATTCACCAGCTGCTAGGTAACCACTGAGGTCCACTGAGCATGGCACCGTCCCCACTCACTGTTCCTCCGTAGGCGCTCAAAGCTGCCCACTGTTCACCTAAGTGAACAGTGGAGATCTTGTGGTGTGTACCACAATGACAATGAGTTTGGTTCCCTTTGCCTTTTTAACCTAGTCGAGTGTCCAATTTACGAGTTATACTGTAAGAGTGTCAGAAGTATTTTGGCAATTATGACACATGTGTTGTATCTTATGAAAAAAATCTGAAATTGAACATTACACGTTCTCTTTTTCTTCATTTTTTTGTCATTATCTAGTTGCCGTCATTATGGCTTGTTGATGTTCACAGGAACAACCATATTTCATTTGATTATTCTGGTCAACTATTGTGACTCTGCTCTGCGCCGCTACCTGCGGTGAGCTGAAAACCGCATTTGTCTTTAAATCAAATGTTATTTACATCGGTAATGTGACATCCACCTTCAGCTGTGGACAGCATTTCTGTGCTAAGAATAGCACAGAGTCGATAAGAGCAAAGACCATAAAGCATAGTGGGAGGTGTTTGTGTGTGTGTGTGTGTGTGTGCGTGTGTGTGTGTGTGTGTGCGTGTGTGTGTGCGTGTGTGTGTGTGAAGCGTGTCAATAATAAAACACCACAGCATGGCTGTCATGACCTCTCTTGATTATTAATAGCTTGCTTTTTATGACCATCACGTCCTGATGGACAGGCTTGCAACTTCACACACCCTCACTAATACACACAGAAACACACACACACGTGTACAAATGTCAAATCCAATCACTACAGCTAGTGTCCGGCGTCACTTGTTGTACATAAACAAACATTTGCTTCTCCTCCATCACTCAGAGGAGGAGGCAGATGGCCAGCTGGTCGTCCCTCACCCGCCTCCCTTCAGTTCTTCTTCTTGTAGTTTATTCTTTGCTACTTTTTAGTGCACTGTACTGTACTCTACTGTGCTGTAGACAATAACACGAGTCCAATTAGGATTAACAAGCTTAACCTGCCCACCTCTGAATCCTTGTAGTGACGCTCAGGGATCTCGTCATAGGCTATGTCCACAAAACACACCTCAGTCTCTTCATCTCGGGATTCTCTAGAGAAAATCTGAAATAAAAACAAATGTGGATAATTATTATCACAGAACCCCAACTCAGAAGAAGGGGATTATTCGCTCCTACTTGTCTTATATCACACCAACAAAACACGAAAAAAAAATGTTTTTTAGAATTTTTCAATTACAAAAAGGATAATATGAGCAGAAACCCATCACTTATTCTACTGACACATCTTAACGACACTGTCATTTGTACAAAAAAACCTCAATCAGACACTTTATTTTTTTCCTTAATACATTATTTTACATGGATGTTTAAAATATCTTTCTTGGAACAAATATACTTTCAATGGACTTTTATTTAACACATATTGATGTGTGCCTGGATTTTGCTGTGTGAAAATCTGGCAGAAAGTTGTTGATGCTGATTGCTGAATGTGTAAAACCTGGCAAAAAGTTTTAGCACCAGTGTTTTATCTGTGACAGACATTTGCACACAGTTCAGGAGGATAACAGAGGCTGACTGAGACATCCATTGCATCCATCTAATTTCCGGCCTGTTTGTAAAGACCAGGGCACAGATGACGAACATCTTCTTTCCCTTCTCCTGACTTCACCCTCAGACAATACACTGGAAGTGTGAGATCGAATGTGACTCACACAGTCCATGACACACCATGTTCTCAGTCATTTTCTTTTTCTGACTCACTCCCAGAGACAGTGGAGGAATGCTATCCACACGATGCCTCTTTTCAAATAAAGACGGCTCCTGCGTCACAGAAAGTTTTTATATAGTTTCCTGTTAGCATAAAGCACAGGGAGGAAGCGTACGAAAGAGAGATGGAGGTCAGCAGGAGGCGTAAAGGTTTAATGATGGACGGAAGAAATGTTATTTTTAAAGGTGTGAGATGTGAAACTCGGTGATGGAGATGACACGCCAAAGCAGAGCTCCTGGTCTCTCACTGGTGTCAGATGTGTCTCCCATGGTCTGTTTGCTCTGCAGCTACCCTGACCCACCACTGAGAGGTGCTGCCCACCGTTGTCGTTAGCTACATCATGATTAAGGCAGCATTGCATAACCTCCAAACCCTGACTGCTTCCAAGTAATGAGTAGCACTTAAAGGAGAGGTGGAGAGGAAGCAATGGTCTCCTGACAGCGATGAAAAAAGTCAGAGCAAAATCAAGCTAGGGGTTGCAGGACTGCAGGAAAAATCCAGCATAAATTCTTTATTTTGACTAATAATTTAATGCTGGCATCATTTGGCTTTGGGAAAATTAATTTTAAGTTTTGCTTTTGAAACAATTACCCATTGTTTTCCGGAGAAATCAACTAATCAGTTGTGTAATAACTGGGTGCTGTCACAGTTGCAGGAGATAAAGTGTTTGTGTAATTGTACTCAGACTTCAGATTTAGGTCTCAACAGTGCACACAGAATGATCTGCAGTCAGGTGATCTGCAGATCTGCAGCAGGAGACAGTCAAAAGTTCAGGACGGTCTGACATTAAACGCTGCGGAGTAGAAAATACTTACGTTGTCATTGCTCCCCTTGTTGTCCTCGTATTTAGTCTCTATGTGGATGGAAAACTTGGGCAGGAAAGAGCACTGGAGGGATATATAGAGAGATTCTTTAAGTAATTCAATCCTTAAATTGAGTGACAGTGTTTGTGTAGGTTCCTAGTCATGTCATTGAATCCGAAAATAGTTATTCTGGGGGGAACAAGGTTTCTTGCAGATGTTTCTGAGGTTTTCAGAATTGATTGATAGATAGATTTATTTATCCCTTGGGAATATACTAGAGGAAGAAGCCTCTTGCATGACAGGTGTCGCACAATGCCACACAGTTGCCCTCAAAGTAACTTATATTTGGATTCATATACATATATGTGTGTGTGTGTGTGTGTGTGTATATATATATATATGTATATATATATATATGTATATATGAGTGAGAATGGGAGTGAGTTCAATTTTTTCCCAGTACAAATAGAGAGTAATTGGGGCACTGAGCACCGTATGTAATACCTGAGACTCAATGCATTTTGCTGATTACACTAAGCTCTTTAATTTTCAATTGTACGCGATAAAAGAAACACTGTAATTACAATTATCATTAAAATTGCACTGCCTTTGAATTTCATGTGGGTGTGATGTGATTTATGTCCAGGACATAATTTGCCACCTGCAGGTTTCCGATAAATGAGAGCGGGAATAATTAAGAACTGTTGAAATGTCACAAACACACAAATCCCTGTCTAGACTCTAGTTTAATTTGACTTCACCCCGGTTTTACTGCAGGGTAAAACTCAATATATGTGTAAATACAGAAATATTGAGAAATATGATCATCAGAAATATGATCACTTGAAAATTTTTGTCAAATGGTGTTGGGAATGTAAGGTCCGTGGAAACGGCATCATATGATCACATATCAATCTGCTAGCTTTACATCAGCATCAGTATGCACAATAATGTGTGTGTGTGTTACTGGTATAACTATACTTGCAAGGTCATAGTTTGTAAAAATACTGTCGTAGTTGAGCCATTTTGCTGGTGCCCACAGAGTGAGAGGATATTTTGAGGATCATGATTTCGTTTGGAGGAGGAGTGAGGATTAAGGTCGGTTTGGAATTAGAGTAAGGATTAGGGTGAGGTATATTTGTAATAGTAGGGGTTCCTGACAGAAGCCAGGGAAATATCTATGTGGAGAACTGTGTGAGTTTGTGGTCAAATGTTACTCACTGTGTACTCTGAACACGTTCCAAACAGAGAGCCATCGGTTTTAGTGACATGGAAGGTAGGGACATAAAAAAGAAAAATCACTTTTGTTGAAAATGGAAAGAACCCATCAGACCCATCAAGAAAAAACACCACATCAGAGAGTACATCATTTGTTGTCAAGGTCAATCAACCCCTCTCAGGCACCCATAGATATACTACACTGGCAGTATTCATTACGCTAAGATGCTTCTTGACCAAGGTTGAAGCATCAAACTCAGTAATTAGCATCAATGACCACTGGCTAATTTAGCAACCACATAGTTGGCTGGATTAATCTTGATTCATCTGACCAGAGAGTCAAACAAACATTTCAACTTAAACCCGTCATCATTTTATGTGCTAACAAGTAAAATCAAGTCTTGGCATTTCTATAGAAAAGCTGCTATGCTCTCCTGGTTGCTTTTGACTGGTCCCCCTATTGGACAGAGCCACAAGAAACTGCCTGGTCTGCTGTTCTCCGCCCCTGATTAAATATTGAATCTGGAACAGCTGCTTTATTTTATCAACACATGAGAAATTTAATCAGTAATAAAAACACACATCAGTGATAGTTGCCTTTAACTGTAGACTTTTGTGATCCTTTAAATGTTTTGATGTATTTTTATAGACCTACAATAAAAAAATCAAATGTCAGTTCGATAGAAAAGACTATGCATCACCAATACTACACGTTTTGCCAGTATATAAGGGGTATATACTGGTGGGCCAACTCTATTACATATTTGATATGAGTTTGGGGGCCAAATATAACTACACTGTGGGCCACATTTGACACCTGTGATCTATTGTGTATGGACTTGTGCTACTTTGTCTAAAAATCTAATTAGAGATAAGTATCTGTTGTTTTTTCTTTGCTTAACTGAACATGGCATCTCCAGTAGCAGAGGCTTAAAAGACATCAGCTAATGTTACACGACATCTAGCTGTTCAGTTATGTCATTACCTGTGACAGTGTAAGGGTAGTAGTTCCACGCCTTCTCCGTGACGTAGAAGATTTTGGGGACAACGGCTCTGGCCCAGCTGGGCAGTTTGCTGTAACACAGAGGAATAACAAAGGTCTTTGGGAGACAAACGGCATGTATGTTCTGTGCTGTAGAAAATGTGCTCTCCTGTTGTTCCTTCGAGCCCCTGTCCGCCCAGATAAAGAGAAGATAATTGTCCAGTTGTCTGCAGCATATATGGCGGCTGTCCACAAGTAGTCATGTGACCCCAGTAAGGCTGAATGCACTGATTATACACTGTGGAGAAATGTCTTTGCAAAGCTGACCATGAAAGTGGAAAAAGGCAGAAATTAGACAAATGTAATCATTACTGTTTGGTGTCTGAAAGCTTCCTTCTGCTGCAGCCACAACATCCAGTTGGATATTCATTATAAAGGACTTGAGTGGGTAAAAATCTTATCTTTATCCAGTACCAGTCTTTTACCAATCGTTATTGTATGAAACGTTGGGTCAACAGGGCAATGGGAGAGGTTAGTAGGTAGAGATGCAAATTAACCGAGACTTGGACCAACCTCTGCCAATGGGTCAAAAAAAGGCATGCTAGCCACCATACACTATCGTGGTAAAGGCATGCATCAACAGACAGTAATTTCTGTTGCTGTTACTAGATGGCAGCAGACCTTAAATATTATAACTTAAAAAAGATAAGCTAGATTGAGATGGTTTGGACATGTTCAGAGGAGGGACAGTTGATACATTGAGGAGACAAAGAGGATATTGATGGATGCAGTGAGGGAGAACATGGAGGTAGATGGAGTTAAAAGTTGAGGACATGGTGAGACAGACATTGTTGACTGGCTGTGGCAACCCCTGAAATAAAAAGGACAAGTCGAAAGAAAAAGACGACTCTATAAGAATCTATAAGAATTTTTTCCCTCAACTCACATTACAACAATTGAATTCCATTACTGGACATACACTGTCTTAACCAACTACACCAAGCATTCATACATACTGGGCAGGTAGAAGGTAGGTCTGTATACTTGGGACTCATACAGTGATGTTAGCCACAGCCAAGCTTTGACTGATTCTCCATGGGTTTTCTCTGATTTGGCTTTAATGAACTCTTTGGAAGTGATAAATATTGGTAAGTCACTGCCCTGCATCATTAGCACAAGCGTATCACTGAGCAGGACACATTGAGGGGTTTTTGCATTTGACTTTAACCAGCAATTAATTATTTTTTCCTTTACTATATCTACTCATGTCCGTTTAGAAATGGTAATTAAATACGGCTCGTTTGCACATAACTGTCTGTGCAACAAGGTGGAACGTGGAATATATAATTAGGTCTGTCAAAAACACACTATATATATATATATATATATATATATATAATATATATATATTTATATATATATAGACACACACTTTGGAGCTTCAACACGATAACAGGTGGTTTGTGGGTGTAGAGAAGCAGACGTGGCGTACGGCAGCGACTGCTCAAATTATCCGTCACATAAACTGACCTCATCTCTCTCTGCCCACACACTGTGCCACACTAACAGGCATTCCATGGCCTGGACACAGACACACATGCACATACAGACAGACACATTCCCAGAGCAGCACAAATGCTTTGCCTACTATACTGAGTTTGGCGGTCACGCTTTTTATTTCCCAATGACCCAAACATCCATCTATATATATACATTCTATTAACCTATCTACCTATATCTATACATAATCATTATTCTCCTGATATGTAAATATGTATACATTTATAGACATGATTAATTGTTATATTTTAATTCGTACATGGCCATCATCTCTCCTCCGGTTATAAGACATCTAACAGGGAGAGTAGATTGTTGTGCTGCTGCAGAGGTGGCAGTGGCTCAGGAATCATGTCTGCATGGCAGTTGTTTTTTTTTTTTGCCAATTAGACTACTCTAATTGTCCATATGTCCCTTTTTCACAAGTCCACATTGACGAGTGCTGGACAGAGACCCCGAACAGCTTTTTTTTCTTTGACTGTCACATCAAGGCACTGATATATCTCTTATACAACTCCATTGTATGTAAGATCAACCCCCACCCCTAGAAAAAACAGGAAAAACAGGGAACTGCGTGCACGTACCTGAGAGGTACCTATGCATCGATAAATGGCAGTTTGTTTATAAACAGTGTGCATGTTTCTTTGCTTGCAGCCAACCTCTGCTCTGATCCGTCTATGGAAATCAATAGTTTTAAATTGCATTACTTTGATTGGAGTTGCCTGTATTGATGGCCCTGTACTACTGCCAACAGTTCAATGTGGATTTATTGAACACATAGAGCCAGTTGAGGACAGGCATACTGTAAATGAATTAGTGCGGTACAGCAAATGGCCCCAAAAACTGAACTTACCAAAGGAGATCTTAAAAGCGATGGTGAAGCTCTCTCACCATGATGCCTCTTTTACTTTTATACCTTGTTCTAAGTCATTTACAATTCTTGTACATTTTTTTTTGTTGTGAAGTCCTTGGTTTATCCTTCATTTATCAAAGAAAGTGGAATAGGCAGGAGTGGTCCATGTAACACCAGCCATAATTCATACGTAATTCAACTATGCAGTAATGTTCATGTATTCAAATGAAAAATCTTGGGTTTTAGTCGAATACTCAGGGATTCAAGGACAGATACAAAAGGAAAAGCAGACCAGATTAAATGTGTTAAGAAAAGATTGACTTGTAAAAAAAAGAAGTTGCAATTGAAAGTCAATGTACTTTTGTGGTCAGTTTTTGTTTTTTTGGCAGAGAAGTTGGCATGAGAAGGAGTGGCAGTCAGGCTGCATAAAGCTGTCACATCTCTAAAATATTTCTTATTAGCTTCAGACAAATAGGCAATGTTCTCTGAAATATTAGGAATGAAATATTACAGACTCGTTGATATGATGGCTGATGTAATAGATTTTGTGTCTCCTGAAGAATGGCATCATGTTTACATCATAGAATTCATTCCTGTAATCAAATCAAAGACATGGTTTAGGTCAGAAGAAAAACCTCACTCACTTGTTGAGGTAGATTCGTTTCTCAGTGAGCTGGCCTGCTCCGTGCTCAGGGTCCTCGAACGGCTCATTCAGGACCACCTCCACCCCCTCACCACGTTCGCTCTGTTCATTACTGTGTTTGCTGATCATATACAGTTGGCCAATGCGGTACTAGAAGAAAGGAGACAAACAATCAGAGAAGCATGATGTTAAATTGATTTTTTTACAAAATAATATATATTTTAAATGAGGTGACAAAGGCAGGAGTAAAAGGTCAACCTCAAAGGTCGGCCCTGGTGGGAAACCCTATGTTTAACAACACTTGAGTTTGTAAGAACACACATTTTGTGTGCACGAAATGCATTTTCACTCGCCTGTCACTCAAGCCATTCTAATTAAGTTAAAGAAGAAACCATAGCAACGGCACCTTCTGTACACATCACTCAAAACAAGGCAGTACAAAAAAAGGTGGACTGCAATATTCCTACCATTGAATTTCAGCGCTCTAAAGACTCAAAGGTTTACATCAATACTGGTTGACTGTCTGTGTTGGCTGACTGTCCTAAACCTGTCATAGTCAAAAAGCCTAGAACTAACCCTAGTCCCTCCAGTCAACACTGCTTCCCATTAACCTGGACAAATGATAAAAAATATTATTAAAAATGTATATACTAGAATTAACCAAAAAGAATTACTTGTCACCTCTCATCCAAAAGTTCATATCTTGGTTGTCATCACAGGCAGATTTACAAATTCCTGAACCTTACAGAGCACTTTATTCAACATTTAATTGGCAACATTTATGGGAGGAAGGAAGGAAACCAAACTCCTTGACATTGTGACAGCTCTGAGTACTCCGGCTACTTCAGTGGTAACTTGTCAGCAGTGGTTTGAACCTGAAACCTTCCGGACCCAAGTCCGCTACCTGAACTACTACACCACATTATTGTTTTGTTACAAATTGTTACAATTTAACTGGTAATATCTAACCTTTACTTTGAAGGTTTGAAAGGCCTCTCTGTTTTGAGTGATTATTGCCATGAAAGAAAGTTGTCTCTGGCAAGCATCACAGTGCTGCTCATACAGTACAAAATAAACAGAGAGCATTATAGGCATCAGCTGAAATATTTA
Source organism: Paraplagusia blochii (assembly GCA_016785265.1). Lineage (NCBI taxonomy): Eukaryota > Metazoa > Chordata > Actinopteri > Pleuronectiformes > Cynoglossidae > Paraplagusia > Paraplagusia blochii. The sequence continues at coordinate 196,391 of JAFBJS010002552.1, read as the reverse complement.
AATTTAATGCATAAAGTAAAAGTTTTGTTGTTTCTAAGATGTAGACTGACTTGTCTGGAGGTGTTCTCTAGTTGTAGGGTTAGAGTTAGAGTTGTTAAGAATATAAAGAATATAAAATGAACACAAATAAATACTAGGATTCTGCTCTCTACATATAGACTGGACAACGGGTGGCTGTTACCACAGCAAAAGAACACAGAGGATTTAAAAGCTGTCTGCAGCCAAGTGACATTGATCCCACATCAAGTCACGACCAGGCAGCAGAACAGCTGTAACAGCAGCACGAGTGGACGTTTAGTTTGACGTGTCTCATGCATCCGTCAGTTCCCTGGATCACACACTCATCACTTACTGACCCACTTGGCCTCATGACAGTGTCATTCCTGGTCACCCTGACAGACATGACTGCAGCATCACATGGCAGCTATTTTCCATACGTTTGGAAAACCGCAAGCCTCGGAGTGGAATCACTCCAGAATGGAGATTTCCGACTGCTGTGAAACCTATTTCCGGCCCAGGGAAATCGATATCCCCGCCAAACCTTCTCACACCCCTCGCACACACACACACAGCTATGTTAAGCTAATGGAAAAACGACAGGGGATGCCCAGGATGCCTGCTGGAGTCTCTACATCCATCCACGAAATAAAGCAGTGGAGAGAAATGTGATAGCATAGTGGAAAATACATTGGTGTGTACCAGTAAACAAGCTCACGTTGGAAGCCATACGACAATACCATCTTTCCATCAGTCGACCACGGAAGAACGGTAAAGGGCACCGTCAAAGTATTCCCTACTGGAATGTTGATGGCGGCCAGTCAACAGTCAACTGATGCCCGGCAGACATTTTTTGTGCTGTGACAGATTCTCTGACTGGACGCACTTGAGACAAAAAAAAATTGAAAACACATGTGGACACCCTCTCAGCTGTCCAATGTTGCACATAATGACAAAAAACAAAACAAAATCTGTTTGAAATTTGTGACTTTATCGAAAATGTGCTAAAACTAGGCTGATTAAATGATTCAATTTAATCAAATCTTTAATTTATTATTTTCTGTAATTTAGTTCATCATTAGGTGTATTAAGTTCTAATTTCCCCTTTTGATTACTTACTTAAATTACTTTTACTAAGCTTTTTGTAACTCACTTTTATATTGTTTTTTTTGTAAATAGAGCTTTTTTGTGGCTTTACGTAGAAGCAGAGTTTGGTGGTTGATAATATTCATGTAGTTAATAGGTTGTTATGAGATTGTTGTACAATCCGTAATTAGGGGTTCTTCATGTGTATGAGCAGAGGGCACACAGGAGATGATGAGAGAGGAGACAGCTGAACAGTACACATTAATTTCCCAGCTGCATAAAAAAGCATCAAGGGCCTTAGAGCACCACTCTGATCATGGCAACAGAGCATTACCATAAAGCACCACCTTTTCTCCATCTCCCTCCGCTTTCTCTCTTATCTGTCATGCAGGGCAAACATTTCAGTTCCTGTGCTTTTTTCCCCCACCACTTCTTCTGAAGCTACACTATATTCAGACAGGATCGGTGGGGTCTTTAGAAATCTGGTTCTATTGCCCAGGATGTGTGGCTCAGGCTACATTGGCGACGAATAGTCTTTTTTAGATGTGTTTTGAAATTGAGAACCTTCAATAGGTCTATGTGTGCGTGAAAGGAAATTAAAGAATTTATAGAGGTCTGCTGTTAAAAGGACCCTTTACTGCCAACCAATATTGTGCTTTTAGCAAGTAAGTACAGTGATAAAAAGTTATTAATTAACCTCATACATATTGAAATTTGCAAGGTTTTATTCATCAAAATACTGTACATCCAACACTAAAACAGCACATGACAGTGTCAGTCACGAATGATGGGTACATTGTCTCGTTTTGTATTTTTATCCATTTCTCCCTTTTCAGTTTAAATTGGATCCTCAGTATATCAGTGCGTCTTTCCTTATCAAATTTTTCTTCAACTATGTTCAACCAATTTTTTGAGATTGGAGGATCTTATTTACACCAATTCTTTTTTACGGGATCATTTCTATAGTTTCTAACTGGTAACGTTAAATTTAAGTATGTTTATATCTTTTTGTTGTGTTGTGATTTACTTTAATGATTAAAACCCGCTACAGTAAATAGTTTAGACACTAAATCGTAAGAAAATCTGATTTAATTTTTTTTTTCTGCAAAATTCTTTAGTTCTTGAGTTGGTGGTGGATGGTTGAACTTCACAGATGTTGAACCAAACATCTTCAGAGATTTTCCTTCTATTATCCATTTATCCCTGATAAAGTGTGTAGGTTCCCCTATAGTTTACCAGGCCTTTATGCAACATTGACATGGTATCATCCCCACTCACTGCTCACGGGCACTCATTAGCTGCCCACTGCTCACTTTGATGATGGGTTAAATGCAGAGGCCAAATTTCGTTGTGCGCTGTGGTGTGAATCACAATGTCACAATGACAAGAAAGGAATTTAATCTTTAATCTTAATATGCATTAATTTTTGCATTCAAGAGATTTATAAAGTTCTGTCTATCCTAATCATGACACATGATGTATCTCCAATATTTCCATTGCTGAGAAAGGTTGTAGGTGAGGGGTTATCTTTTTAAATATGTACTTCAGATTTATTGTAAGGATATTTATTTTGTTTTTCACCAAGCATCGACATCTCTTAGAATTTTTTTATTTTTAAAAACAACAAGGTTAGCACACTGCGATAATAAAAAATATTTAATACAACTAATGAAATATATAATTGGTGTTTTGCACAGTAACATTAAACTGGGTTCATCACTGATGTGGGATTGTTTAGACAAAATGCCAGCACTGACTAAATCCTCTTGTGTTTCTCTGTTATAACCCAACAGCAGGTGGTGGGGGTTGTTACGGCCTTGGGGGCTGTTGTCACAGCCACTGATTGTTAGACTGTTATTGTGTTAATGTAATTACATGAAACAAGCTCACAGCTATTTCTGTGATTTTTTTTTTATAATTTTTCCTGATTTTTAGTGCATGCACAAAAACATGGAGTAAAAATTTCCAAACATTAATTAACTAGAATTTTAATATATGGGAAACACATGGCTACTACGTACCAGTTAATTCAATAACTGTGTTGAAATAGTAAATAATTGAAGATGATAACGTACAATGGAGTCTCACAGAAGGGAGAGGTCACTGTTTCTTTCAAGATGTTTGTAGCATTACAGTCTTTACTGTTATGTTGTGTCTTCGACGTCATGGGCAACATAAATGCAGCACTTGGAGACTTACATACACTAAGGGCTAGGGTTTAATCCCAAGATCTGGGATTCCCGGGTACGGGTGACGTGTGTCTGTTTGTTGTCATACACTAATGTGGACGGTAAAAGTTCTTGCAGAGCGTCTTTTCCCCAGCCGCTTCCCCGAGGAGAGCACGAGCAAGGGCGCGTCCAAGTGTTTTTTTTTCTCTTTTGCAGACGCCTCGGCCTACAATAATGAACTTAGTTTTAGGATACATGCCTAATGTATTGAGAAATGATCATGAAATAGTTTGCTTTAACACATTTCGCTTTTAAATTGGAGTTGTGTAAAAATATTATTTAGGCTATAACGATTGGCCAGTTTTTCTAAAGACGCTTTACAAATGAACTTGCCATATTAATGTAGCAGCCTTTATAGGTGCTGTGGAGATGAAAACCTATTGTTTTGCGTCACTAATTGTAGCCTAAAATAGCAATAATTACATGTACATTGCAGGTTGACACGAATATTTGAATGATATTTAATTAAGGCTTATACACAGGGTACAGTGATAAAAAATAATAAATCCTGTGATTCCTGTGAAATAGCTCGTCTTTTCCCGGTAATTGATTTTTGTCATTTTTGGGAAAAATGTTAAACCCTACTGAGGACACCAGGTGACACAAGTGAGACTAATTACGAAGACACAGGTGACGTGATGACACTGGTGAACCAACACCAGCAAACAGCAGGGAATGAGATAGACAGACCTCACACTTTCAATGTTTTTCACTGTTTAGAAACAGTAACCTCTCCTGTGATAACCTACAATGGAGTCTCACAGAAGCAGTTACTGTTTCTAATACATTAAAAAAATATTGATGTATTATTGACCTTTTCCGCTCAGATGTCTGCAGTATTCCGGTCTTTACACTGTTTTTTAATACACTGAACTGCACTGACTTATTACCTTCAGACAACTAGGATTTATTACTCCTATACAGTTCCACCTTATCAGCCCCATACGCTGTGGATGAATTATGTTCTTATCAGAGGGATGGCTGACACAGAGGAAAACAACCAGACTTGTGTGGCACAGTCAGGAAACAGAAATGTAAACAAAGACATATTTATTAATATTGGCAAATTTCTATACTAATTTATCAAACAATATATTTCAAACCCCTAGTCATAAATAAAGTTTATTATGTGCGACTAGGCACCAGAAAGCGAGTCTACAAATAAATGCACCGCTCATGTTAGCATAAATTCTAAATGCACTGAGTCATGAAGAGATTGTTAATCAGAAGGAAAAAAGAATTTCAACCACATTGTCAGGGGTTGGGTTCACTGCTGCCTGCCAATATGTCCTGGGGCAATACAGCCTCAACAAAACCATTGTTTGTGATCTACTGACGCTGATCCTTAGACAACCTCAGAGTTGATCAACTGTAACAGTGCCGGAGAAAGGTAGTAGCTAAATGTCTCTTAGTGTTTTTCAGCCTGCGGAAAACTTAGGGACAGTGGATACATCGGTAGAAGAATGCCAGAGATGGAGCTACCAGGTAGGAGACAATATAGAGATTGATAGATGTAGTGAGGGAGATAATGGAGGGAGTTGGAGTCAGAGTAGAAGATGCAGAGGACAGGGGGAGATGGAAAATGATGATTTCTGTGACAACCCCTCTATCATCTCTATGCTTTTTTGCCATATGGTGAGCCAAAGGCAAAACTTTTAATTTGTGGGGTGACACTGTGCTTTAGTATGAATGTTGTGAAGGTAGTTTCATATTCACAAGTCATTTGTGTGGACAGTGCAATATATAATACCCCAAACATATTAGCATTATTCCTGTGTCTTGGGCTTGACAGTATTAACGGTGCATTTTGCACTACTTCAACTGCATTTACCACTATGGGCGTGTACTGTGCCAGACTCAGGCCATACAGGGTGGCAGACCAAAGGGGACATATAGTGTAGCACAACTGTTTAAAATTCAGCTGCGATACAGTCCTGGATATCTTCCATTATGTGGGAGCTCTTAGAGAATATACCGCACCGGCACACTGCCTCTCGGCTCTGGGTTTAAGAGAATGACCCTTTACAAATCTGAGGTTTGATGAAACCAGCCAGCACATGGAGCAAAAATATCAGGCCTCAAATCAGCCCGGGTGATATTAAAATATCATCAAGTCTCACGCTCATGAACTGACATTCTGCTCCAGGGCAGAGCAGTGTCAGAAGAGCATTTATGTGCTGTAAAATACACTGGTCTACTGGAGCTGGGGTGCAGTCATGTGAAATCCTAGGATAGCAGGAAGTTCACACAAGAAGACAATGTTGCCTCAAGTCACAAGCTCAATTCACAGGAACTGTCTGGAGCCGGCACCTCATTATCATTTTCACCCAATTGCAGCTCGACACTCGTGCCCTCAGCCAAAGCCCCTGCGTCAGATTGTAAAATGTTCTGCACTATCACAAAACCATGAAATGTTTGGTTAAATCCAGACTGTCGACCCAGAGGAAGTTCCTCAGAGAACTACTACTTTGATACGAATGTATTAAAAATGTAAAAGATTGCTTGCGCTCGCTCAGTTTTTATTGTTCTTATAGAATATTCTGCAGAGCTGAGGTCTGGAAGATTGCATAACTCCTGAACACTTTGCACAGATAACGTCCCTACACATGGACTTCGCCCCTGATTGCACACTGGGTGGTCTGCAGGAGCACTTCTACATTCATGCATTTACAAATATGGCTGCACTGAAGGAAACTGTTGAACCTGGAGACAGGATGATGAGAAGAAGGCAGTGCTGCCATTGAGCCATTACATAAGAGGACTTGATTGATGACAGCGGTGTGTCTCTTTCCCCCGACCATCACTCTGCTGCCTCCTCTTGATTATACAGTACCCTGGCTGATACTGGTGGCTTTCTCCTCCAGCTTCTACTCTGTGGAGCTAAATCAATGTGCTGCAATTTAGCACAATTCTCTGTCACTGCTGTTACAACAACAACTGTAGAAGACATTCGTGTGACATCTTCCGCAAACTCATACATTTAAGACAGCAAAGTGACAATATCCACTTAAAGCTCAAAACACTGCTCATTTTCAGAGGCTCCTTGTGTAAAAAATTAAAAAAGGTCCAGGTCCAGAGCAGAAAGATGGATCCTTCATTTGAACTAAGATAAATGGAAGATCCTACATTTTTAATACCCTTTATGACATCTACTGTAAGTATGTTAGACATCTATACAATGTAACCAAAAATGCCGTCATTTCTCATTTGATCTTCACAGTAATGAATGTTCACTGACTTATTGACATTCAGAACTGCAGAGAAAAGTGGAGAGTTTTTTCCGTGAAGTGAGAACGGGGTGGGATTTGAGATGTTCTGGAAACTCTGAAGCTGGTAGGGCTACTCCAGGTGAATGACAGATGAGAGCTGAAGAGAAACAGAGTTCGAGAGGCACTTGTCTAGGACAATTAGACAACTGATCCACAGACCATCGTAGCCTGCAAATAAGCCAGAAGCAACTAGAGTCAATCTCAAAAACTCCCCGAGCTTTAGACAAAACAGACAAGCCTGTACTGTTTACTATGTTTAGTATTTTAAAAAGCCCTGCACTAATTTCAACAAATTAAAAAAAATAATGAAACAAACTATTAATTTCTATTAATGTAAAACTAGAAGTAGTGATCAAAGACAGTGACTACATTTTCTAGAACCTGTATTTATGTGAAAAATAATCCTGGCATAAAATTGTGGAGGAAGGTTTTCTAACTGCTAACTGCTCTGTTGGTGAATGGTTTTCCTGGTAGCATTGATTCTGTTTAGCAGTCTTATCTTGATTCTGCTTAATAGCAGCTTCCCTCAGTGTTACATAAGACTTTTGTCTCTGCTGTGAGCCTGAGTAGAACCACAAGCACATGTTGCTCGGGTAAAATTGTCTATTATGCATAAAGCTGGCTAAGAGAAGACAGGAGTATATGAGCACAAAAAGTAGATTAGTATTTTTCTTCACTGCTTAACCTTGTAAATCCTAATGTATTACTGTGGTTTTTATCCCTAAAGCAGTTACAGTACTTGAGCTGGATTGTGATTTATTTCATATTTTTAACGCATATTTAGTATGTGAATGGCAATTTTGTTTTTTGCCCTTCTTTTTGAATTTTCGCGGTGATTAGACATCACAATGTTTGACTGCATACGTGATTTATAATCAGTCAATTTTAATTTCAATTAAAATATCTCATGAATTTACATCAGGACACTTTTAATATTATTTTTAGCCGGCGACGTGGAAATGAAAGCGCGTCATTCTGTGCGTGAAATTCGTCGTTGAAAGAGATGAAAGGGTAATGATAAATACTTTGTAATCAATCACATTATGTTGGGGTTTAATCAGGTAGCTCTTCTTTTTTTGAAGTGCAGAGCACAACATAGTTACTCTGCTGTCTAATTGGACCACAGACACTGCATCCGGATCAATGGCAAAGACCGATGAATTGCAGCTCATGGAGACACTTGAGCACTGGAGGATGGAAACACAGACACTGTGGCTCAGAGAGGCGGACTCAAACAAAGGGAACATCTGTGTGTATACACTGCACGTTTGCGCTGGGAAATGATAACGTTTTAAAAGAAAGCGTGTTTAAATCTCCTGATTAATGTCCCTCCACACATACACACACATGCAGGATGTTCCCAGTGAAATGTAGAACCATTGCAAGTGAGTCTTCATCAGCAGCAATCAACAGTCTTTAATCAGATAGAAAACAGACACTTAATTAAAAGAGGCTTTAATTAGAGTGGGGCCGATATTCTGCTCAACTCAGCATCTCCTCATTCTTAGATGAGAAGACACAATAGATAAAGGAAAAAAAATATATAATATATATATATATATAAAATATAGAATCCAATTCTGATCCTTAGGATAAAATGTTCAGAGCAGTAGAGACTGTGGAAGAGAGGTGAAGAATAGAGTACAGGCAGAATGGAACAATTTGAGAAGGTGTCAGGAGTGATCTGTGATAGAAGTGTGTCAGCTAAGGTGAAGGAAAAGGTTTATAGGACCGTTGTGAGACCAGCCATGATGGATGGATTAGAGACACTAGGAATAGGTAGAAGACAGGAGACAGAGCTGGAGGTGGAAGATGCTGAGATTCTCTTTAGGAGAGACAAGGATGGACAGGATCAGGAATGAGGTGATTGGAGGGACAGGTGCAGACAGGAAGGTTTGGAGAAAAAACCTAGAGAAGCCAGATTGAGATGGTTTGGACATGTTCAAACAGAGGGAAAGTGGTTATATTGGTAGAAGAATGATCCTAGCGATGGAGCCACCAGGTAAGAGACGAAGAGGAGATTAATGGATGCAGTGAGGGAGGACATGGAGGTAGTTGGAGTAAATGTTGGAAATATAGAGGACAGGGAGAGATGGAAATTGTTGACTTGCTGTGGCAACCCTTGAAAGAAAGAAAAGCCGAAGGGAAAAGAAGAGAGAATAAAATTTTAAATAAAAACTTTTGTGTTAATGTTAATAATAATGATAAACTGAAGGTAGACACAGGTGAAAATCTGTGAAATCTCTGTTGTTTGCTCAGATGTTAAAATGTCACAACATTCAATAAAAACTCAATGAGCTTAGACAAAAGAAGCAGCCAACCGAAAAAAAACACTGAAAGGACACCCAAGGTGATAAGCTGTAATGAGCTCAATATTTGACAAGCAGAGAGACCGTTTTATTACTTTTGTGTTTGTTGTGCAGACGCTTGTTCCAATTACTGTGCACACATCAACACTGCGGTTAAATCGAAGTTTTTCTCCTAGGAAGATGTGCTGCTGTTCTGTTTCCAGGATCTCCTTCAGTGAGAAAAACAGGGTCAGGGTCTGTTTTTTGTGTGTTTACTGCTGCATCTGTGAAGAGGAAGAGTTCAGGGAACAGTGCGAGTTTGCTTTTATGTAACAAGTTAGAAAGACTGTGCTTGGAGTGTGATGTAATTATACCCAGATATGGGCAGGGGTTTCAAGGCGCGAGCTGAAATTATGATCTAATTTTTATTATTGTTTCACCTTGCATTAGATGAAACACAACAATTTATAGCAGTTGATGATTATACTGTTACTAAACCTGTTTATTTACATTTAAAGGAAATATTTCTTTGAAATTCGTTTACTGAGAGACAGGATCTAGTGTAGTTTGAAGTTGATGTATAGGACTCTGACATGTCTTTTGTCAATGCTGTGACATTTATTGACCCTGTCCTCCATAATTTTGTGCCTTGTTGGAAGCTGATGCTGCAGAAAGTGAACAAGACTGAAAGGAAGAAAAAATCCCTAACAGAAGTAACACTTTGAAATACCATAAAATAATTCAGCCTGTAGCCAACATTGTTCTCTGTCTAGGTTCTTAAAGCAGGGGTCTCAAACTCTAAGTTGACCCACACTCTCATTTTACTGAAGGGCCATGTCAGCTTTCATTGTTCAATACAAATGAAAAAAAAATAATAAAACATTTCCCATAGATTCTGTGTAATACAACACTGAACCAGAAGGAGACTGTGGATCACGGTTTTAAGAACTATAGGATTTACCATGAAATGGGGAGAACAAATCTGTAAAATATTATTAGAAATTTAAACTTTTAATATGTATTTATTATCAGTTGCTCTCTCTTTATTAATGTTCTTTCTTTTATTGTACTATATGGACTGAGGATGGAAATGAGTTCTAAGAGCTAAACTCTGGTGCAAAGCATCTTTTCTTTTATTAATGCTTGTATACATTGTGGCTGTCAATTAAAAAAATATATAAAATATATAATAAAAACTTTCCCATCAAGGTGGGGGCTGCAACGTATCGTTGCACGGGCTTCAAATGGCCCACGGGCTGCGAATTTGAGACCGCTGTGACATTTGGGGCTCAGTCCGACGTCCTTTTCATAAGTGGAACGCTCTACCATTGAGTGGATTCTGATTAAAGGTGAACTCATGCAGCTCATTTGATATTCAATGTATTATTGCCATATTATACAGTATCAAGATTTACAGTTTGATTAGCTTGAGCAATCTCAATGATATAAAACCACGTACATCCCGTCATTAAAGTGCAAACTGTCCTCAGACCTGTGACGTCACACGAAGTGATCACATTATAGTGCCACATGCGCAGCTGCTCCCTCGGCTAACGCCGCATCTCTGCTCACACCTGTCCAATAATTCTTGTGACACATTCACAGGGTGTCAGTGTGGCTTCTATTCTCAGCAGCCATTGTTTCTCCCTGTTTAGACAGGATGTTGTCGTGTAGGAAGATAGCAACTGAAAGGCACTTGAGGTGCAGAGTTCTGGCGAGGTCAATGATGATGATGATGATGATTATTATGTAGATATGTCAACAAATGGTTGTGCAGTGAAAAGGCGAGGTGCCGTGATTTTCTTACGGAGGATTCAGGATGGATTTAACGAGTGACAAACACACAGCCCAGAGGAAGAGCTTAAGTTGAACTGGGAGCTGGGAGATGAAGTTAGAGAGGCAAGGTTAAGATGATTAATGTGCTCAAGAGAGATGGTAGATATACTGGACCACTAAGGCTGGAGATCGTGCTGTCAGGCAGCAGGAGAAGAGGAAGACCGCAGAGAGGATTTATGGATGGAGTAATGAAGGACATAAATATGGGTGGTGGCACCGTAGAGGAGATTGAGGGCTATGATGCTCTAAAATGGGGATCCCAAACCACCAGGCCATTGACCACTACTGGGCTGTTATAAATGTGGAACCACGCACATAAAACAAAATTAGTCTAACACTGAGAGACAACATTAGTTAATACCAAGAGACCTAAAATGTATGGTACATAAAAAATAAATAATAAATTTGCTTTATGTACATCATAACGAAACTTAAATGCTGTACTGCTGCTGTGTTTTTTACCTTTACATAGTCTCTCCTCAAATATCATTTAAATATAAGTGGACTCTGGTTTGCAAGGAAACATAAGAGCACGACATTCTTCAGTCCTATGGTAACAGAATTGTCTCATTTAATCTACCCTTGTCTTATTTTACTTCAATTAGATGATAAACCTTAAATAACCTCACTCCAATACACATTACAGCAGCAGCAGATGCCATTTTTCTAGTTAAAGTAAAAATGAAAATTTCAGATATAACACTGGCATCAATTATATATATAACAACAAAATGAAAAGAATGCCCTTAGGTTCCTGGAACAGACCTCTATAGTGTGTAATGTGTGTCTGTGTGTGTGTGTGAGACTATTTAAAAATGTGTCAGTGCTTTTTCTAACCCCTCACAACCTCGCTGTTTGAAGCTCAGCACTATGGAGCTTCAAACAAACAGCCAGCAGCAGTGGAGGAGGTGGTGGTGGTAGAGGTCTGAAAGGTGGAGGGCTGATAATGATGCCGTTTCATTAATTTTTACATGAGAGTTTCTCAGAGCTTTGATAACTTGGGCAAAAAAAAAAACTTTATTATTAAGAATTGTACAAATTCTTATCAAAGAATAATTCTTATCATCATTAAATACATCCCTGTTCTAACGCTGTCCTGTGTGAGTTAAGACAAAGTCGCAGACGCTTTTACCGCTCACCTACTCGCTGCCCTTTCCCACAACCTCCCATCACCTGACCAACGGTTATATCAGTCTTCTCTCTTCTATTCATAGAAAACCGTTGACCCTCCACTCTGACTGGGTTAATATTGTGACTAAGCTGGGGCGGTTGAGGGGTATTTCCACCTGGTCCAATATCCAAACACACATATGCATACACATAAAACTTAATAATGTTTATGTGTATGTTACATAAATATAATATATATATATATTGATATAGATACTGTACAGATAATGTGCAGGAGTTTAGATACTTAGGATCAACTGTTCAGAGCAGAGAGAGGAATAGAGTACAGGCAGGATGGAACAACAGGAGAAAAGAGTCTGGAGTGATTAGTGATAGAAGAGAGTCAACTAAGGTCAAGGGAAAAGTTACGTTGGTGCATTGGAGTAGAGACACGAGGAATAGGCAGAAGACAGGAGGCTGGAGATGGAGGAGTTAAAGATGCTGAGGTTCACTTTAGGAGAGACAAGGATGGACAGGATCAGGAATGAGGTGAATAGAGGGACAACACAGACAGGAAGGTTTGAAGGAAAAGCTATACTGTAGAAGCAAGATTGAGATGGTTTGGACATGTTCAGAGGAGGGACAGTGGATACATTGGTAGAAGAATGATCCTAGAGATGGAGCTACCAGGTAGGAGATGAAGAGGAAGGCCAAAGAGGACATTTTTGGATGCAGTGAGGGAGGACATGGAGGTAGTTGGAGTTAGAGTTGAGGATACAGAGGACAGGGGGAGATGGAAATTGATTTGCTGTGGCAACCCTTGAAAATAGGGACAAGGCGGAAGGAAAAGAAAAGAAGACTGTACAGATAATGTAAGAATCTCTCTATTTCCCTGTCTCCCCCTCACTCTCTTATTTATATTCATATACGGGTTACATTGCACTCTATCAATAGAGGGCTGTTTTATAAAATATTATATTAGAATGAAAGAATTAAATGAACAACACACACGCAGCCCCTCCCTCCGGATAATCGCAGAAGTTCAATTCAGTTCACTTCCGTTCAGTTTTGTATTGAGGACATCTACAAGCATTTTAAGATGAGTCAGAGTCGGAGTGCCATCCTTGAGATTATCACCAGGGATTTAATTATTTTCATTGCAGAGACTCACTCAGCACTGCCCTATGAGCCATCACATTCAGTGACGGAGCTCAAGTGCAGGCATGCTGGGAAAAAAGCCGGCATACCGCAGGTAGACAATTGACTTAATGCTCTCACCAGTGACAAAGTCAAACAAAATCAACTGCTGCTCAGCGTGCATGTTGATGTAAAAAAAAAAAGGTTATATTGCTACAGTATTTTACCTTTTTAATAACTATTTTGTTCTTTTGGTCTCGTTCTGAACTTTACAGCCTTAGTAAAGTCACAGTGGACTCATTATTGAAGGAAACAAGCCAAAAGTCCAATGTGACTCGTACGAAACCACCACAAAACAAGTGAACAGGGCCTTCAGGGTATAAAGTGTAGGGTAAAAGATGAACAAATGAAGTCAATAAATTATGTAAAAATAATTTTTTATGTCCCATGGAAATGAAACGTGTGACTGATGGAAGAATCTATTTTCGTCCCTGTATTTTTTACTATTTTTTTTTACAAGTGACCAGGGTGAAAATATAACCGTGAGGGGCAAATAATCCCGCAGGTAGCAGTAACGCAAGCCAAAATGTTCAGGTTTCTTTTTATATTGCTGGATTTATGTTCCCAAACATGATGTGATTTCATTTTTTTGGAACACTGTCAGTGAAGGCAGTGGAACTATAGCTGCAGTATTTTTGGACGGTTCCCTGGTGATTCAGTGTTGCTGCGTTGAGTCACAGAAGTCTGTTCTAGGGAGGAAAAGACACACTTACATAAGGTAACACCTTAATTTGTTGATGCTAATTACTTTTCACATGATTCTTATTTAAATGTGTATTTTTATATGCACAGACCTTCTGGGATTTGATTTTCGAACAAACCAATAAGATGACTTTTTTAAAAAGATGTTTTAGAGCTACCAGTAGGTCACCAAAGGACTGTAGGTAGATCCTGAGCAATAACAATAAAAAGAATAGTTATTAAAACTAGAGATGTAATTTCAAGATATAAAACACAATGTAGAGAAAAAGATATTCAGTTTATATAGGTATATATATAAAGTTTTCAATCTAGGTAGATCACTTCAGTCTGTTTAATAATGTAATACATCTAGATTTAGAACAATAAAACATGTGGCGATCCTATTTGTCAGTATTAAATATCCTTTCAAAGGTCCATTCAAAATATAATAAAGTGTACAGTTCATCACTACATAACCCCACAACCTGACAGCCGAAATAGAGCCTCATAACTCCAGTATTTCCTAGATATTCTTTATTGCCGGGTACAACTTTATACCCTGACATTTTTTTTTTTTACTAAAATGCCTGTTTATCAAATCATTTTTTTTGAAAATTGGCAGTTTTTATCCTCACATTTCGCCTTTGCATCAGCCAGATAGGCAGAACATTGGTTCAGTCTGGCAGCTTGCTTCTCCCCATCTGCTGTGTGTCAGCCAGGTCACTCCCTGCCTGCACCACAGGCTCCTAGGGGAACATGGCAGGAACAGGTTTCTCTGCAGTCAGAGCACAGACCTCCTAAATCTGAGGATGTAAACAAGAACCTGAGTCCTTGCCTGGACTGTGCCTGGACAGACAGAGAGAGCAGTGCTCAGACACTGACCCCTGCTTTGAGCGGCTGCTGTTACATAAAATTAAAATAGCTGTTTGTCATTCATTTTACTGCATAATATGGCATGTTGTCCAAACGGTTATGTTGTCTGAGCAGTGATGGCGTTGCATAATTATCATATAAATATTTTTTTTTGCTGGACTCTTACTAACAATGCTAAAATATTTCCTAATCAAATATAGTTACAGTATTGATGATGAAATCCTAGCAATTCTATTGGTCAATTTTTTGTTGATATGAGTATGGATCTAGTGGAAATAATAGTCAGATGGGGCCAAAAGGAATTTCACCAATTCACCCACGGACTGGTACTCGTCCCCGGCCCAGTGGTTGAGGACCACTGGTTTAAATGCTGCTGGGTTTCACTCGACAATCTTGTTATGTCAGGATTATTTTATTATAATCCTTATCCAAAAAAACTGCTTTTCACAGCAACACTGAGAAAGAGAGAGGGACACACGAAGAAAGTGAGAGCGAGGGAGATGAGCAATGTTCAAAAGATTTATGCGTCTTTGTGAGTGAAGTGGGCACTTACACGCTGCAGTAATTAATAGATTACAAATGGTCATTTGTCACATCAATGACACATCAATAGATTGTTATCATCACGGAGGCAGACGTAATAGCCTTCAGCTGGCCAGAGGACAACAGAGTCTTCCATCACTGCTCGAGCGAAGCAAACTGAAAAGAGCCCATTGCTCTCCGTCAGGGTGTGATAAAGCAGTATCTTAGTAATTACAAACACCAACTGCTGAAACCGCAGAAGGGTCTGAGCAGCACGATTAAAAAGAGCCAATAATAATCGCACTTTCGCTCTAATCTGAGAGCAATGTGGCATTTTATTAAGACACTGCAGCCAAGAGGTAACAAGTAACAAGTCACAGTATCACAGTTAAACACCACAGGTCCTCCCCGTTTAAGGAGTACCATCGACTCCAGCTCAGTGACATCACAGCTTGTGTTAAATGGTGTGTTAAAACCTTTATGGCACAGTAAAAGTCGATAACCAGCAAAGCTGGAACATCTGTTGACGGCTCAGGGAAACACAGGAACCCAGGCTTTACGCTTCACTTCTTCACATAACATAATAAATTATAGTTAAATTGATGCAAGAACAATATGTGCGTGAAATACTGATACCTCATTTGTATCACAAAATTAGTGGCAAAAAAAAAAATGATACCATGTCTGTGTCAAACTGACCTGCAGAGACTGCTGTGTCCTCCAAACGTACAGTAGACCTTTGATATTGTATCATCATTAGAACTGAGTATGTTTTTAAAACCATTCCAGCACATTGTACCAGAGCAGAGTTCTTCACCCAATCAAACCCCAGCAGCTTTTCGAGAGCACAGTCATTCATCTCAGTTGGCTTTTGCTCAAGTTGCTAATCACAAACCTGGGCCCAATTCAAGTTTTCATACTTGTCCCACCCAACTGAGTAAAACTGAAATAGAAGTGCAGGGAATAAAACTTAGCAAATGGGACAGTGCCACGTGCCTACGAATATGACAAATGGAGGCAACTGAGGTGATCCAGAAGTGATCATTTTAAAGCCGGAATACTATCCATTGCATAAGTGTCAAACTCACGGCCTGCGGGGCCAAATGCAGCCCGTCAAGTGATTTTGCATGGCCTGAAAGAGCCTTACAAAGGATTTTATAAAGTCTACACAACAGTGTTTCTTAAGGTAATTAATTAAAAGTAGTTTTTTTTTACACAGAAATTAACAATATGTGTAAATTTAATAAATAATAATCAACTACAGTAACATGCATTAATACGGTATGGAGTAGTTACATCTATACAGTCAGCCAATCAAGGGGAACTGTATTGTTATTGTGGCCTGATGGTGAAAATGAGTGACACTGTTGATCACTGAGTAAGCGCTGCATTGTGTAACCAGTGTATTTCCACTGTATTTAGAACCCAGACACACATACCCTGTAACGTTCCTAACTCCATGGGCCCTGGAGTCATCACCGTGGCCTGATGTGAAGTGATCATCACTGTAGATGACTTGATAACAGGCCACGAGAAAAAAAAATATGGTTTTCTATTAAAATTAGACTTGAGGTTTTTCTATATTGAAATCTTTTGCACCACCCACCTACACCTTTTCTTTTTCCAGTGCTTTTTCAGTTAGTAGTAGTAGTGCTATTTTTAGTTAATTTGCAACTGGAGTATGTGATGTAGATGGCTGCATCAGTTTCTGATACATGGTCCGTGGTTGTACCATGGTGTTGCGAGACAAAATAGGATAGGTAAATAACATTTTTTTTATTAAATGCTGTTTTTTTCGTAAGCCTGTCGTAATAATAATGGAGTGCACCTGCCACAAATCTGTTAGTGGAAAAGTTGGCTCGTCTCCCAGGTGTTTTGATATATGACCGTAAGAATGCAGCCGTAAGCAGAAGCAGCGCGTACTCTCACACGTACTCTTAAAGAAACACTCGTAATTCCGTCGTTTTCGTGTCGATTTCTGCTTCATCGTCCACACTGCAACGAACACAGCGTTTACTCCACTCGTCGTGACGCCGTAGCATCATCCCATGGAAACGGCTGTTCCTGACAGCACAGCGTGTACCAGGAGGCTGCAGAAACAAACAGCAGCTCCGCCGCGCGGCTGCGCCTTGGACGCACCACGTATGGCACGGGCTCGACGCGTCTTCCCCCGTCCCCTGGCGCTGAAACTACGTGCGCATCGCCGTAAACTTGCAGCTCGTTAAACGACCCGAACCCCGCGAAGCACTCTGCGTGTTTGAGTCTGAAAACAACGCAGACAAACAACGTAAAGTTCACCTACCTCCTCCACGGTGAGGGGCATACAGATGCGGTACTCCTTCATCAACATAGTGCCTGCACAGCGGTGGCGGTGGCGGGCGTCGGTGTTGGTTGCGGTACAGAGGGAACAGATGTCGGTGGTCTTTTAGGTCGGCAGCTTCGGTGCAAAAATGACTCTAGAGGAGTTAATGGAGTGAAATCATTTGCTCGGTGAATCGAAGCCACAGTGACGCGCGGACGTGCACGGACTCACTCGGGCATCAGTAGCCTCCTCCAAAGGCAGCGTTTGTGCGTCCTGGATCTGGACTAGTAGCAAGTCCGAATGACAAGAGTGAGAAAAACCTTAACTGACTTGAGGAACAAGTCAACTGCCGTGGCTTGAAGACCTTTGATCAACGTCCGTACAGCACCAAGTGTTCGGAATTAGAACAAACTTGGAAACTATAGTGGCTTTCGTCAACAACAGCTTCACGTGGCTCGTTGCTGACGCTGCGTTCTCCGAACCAAAGACCGAACGGAACCCGTCGTTGATCACCTGCTCTACGGAACTCGGTAGATACGCGTGCACAACCGACAGCCGCTCCACAAATCGATCCAACTGGTTGGAGTTGCTCTGACAGCTTTCTCTCCAGGGATGCGCAAGCCTCTCTGTGAACTGAGCCGCGGGAGGGCAGCACCGAGTTGGGAAAACATAAAAGGAGGAGAGGAGGGGAGGAGGAGAGGGAAGGCGTGAACTGTAAATCTTAAAAGCGTTACTTTCAAGAAAAAAGCCACGGATCCGCAAAAAATCCAGACCATTGCGTCCTTCCTATTTCACCCACTATACCATCCCAGCTATACTGGACCAGCAAACAATGGAAACCAAACGTAGACATGTTAAGCACTATATAGAATATATATTTATCACACAGTATATGTTGATAACACAGGCTTCAGATTTCTGGGAAAACTATATAATGTTTACTTGTCCCATATTTTGGTCTGCCTGAATCAGGAATGGGCAAACTATGGCCCGGGGGCCAAATGTGGCTTAATGAGCTTTTTGATGCAGCCCAACAACCTTGGCCAAATTAAATAATTTATTCATATTATTATAAAACTCTTACAAACACCAACACTTTTTTCTACAATGTTTCCCCAGTAGATGATGTCATAAAGGCTATAACAAATGTAGTATTTTATTTATGCCATTTAATGAGCACTTCATCTTTCTGCCCTTGACTCAGCCCTCGTGTCCCAATTCTGGGACCCATTGTGGCAAAAAGTTTGCCCATGGCTTGCCGAGAAAATGATGTCTGCTGGACCCAGACAAAAACACATGTCATTGGCTGAAAATGATAATTTTTTAAATCCAGTGGTGAAGTTCAAGCAATTTTGTCACTTTTTTGAAAAAGTCAATTTCTTGTCATAATTTAAATGAATTAAAAAAAAATGTTAATACACTAATCATGATACACGTGACAAGCATTAAAGGACTTTGTTGCCTTGATGTAAACGGATGTAGACACATTTTACTGTTTTAGACTTTTTGGGTTATTTTACAGTATGTAAAATACATTAACATTCAGGCTGTTAGCAGATGCTTTAATCCAAAGTGACTTACAGAAGAGGCGACTCAATGGTGTACACTGCAGCTTTGATGGGATGTTGGTGATGATGGTTCCCACTGACTGGTTCCCATAATTTCCCTGTGGGTCAGAACACTTGCTTTCATACTCCATCTAGTGGCACTGGCATAAAAAATATAAAAACAGTTCGCAGGGAACTGGCATCCCTATGATCAGAGGAGTAAGCCGAGGCTGGAACAGTTGGACCCTGGAGTGAGGTTGCTTCGCTGCAGGGAAATGAAAAATATCTGCAGTGGAAGGAGGTGACCTGCTCTAGTGACTCCTTAGATCACATTCTCTATGTCACACTCAGGCCGTGGGCCAAATGTGGCTCAAAGTGTAATTTTTTTTTTGGCCATACTACATCAAATGTGCACTAGTCAGTCTACTGTGCCTGTATTAGCTAGTCATTGCAGATACATTTTTTGTTGTTCTTTGTCAATGAAAACAAGATTATGAAAATGAGATGGAGAGGCCACAGATAATGAAACATAAAAAGACAAAGATCACTGATGTGTGTTTTATTGCAAATTTAAGGTCCTGTATGGGTGGCTTACAGTATGGTGCAGTGTGATTTGGGTGGCAGTTATGGAGACTGCTGCACCCATGACCTGGTAACAGATGGAAATACAGTTGGAGGTGATTGAATGAATAAGTTTCTCATATGTTTACAACAGTAAGTTTGTTTATTTCCCCAAAACAAAAAGTTAGTTTTCATGTAAAATAATTCTACATATTTGGAGACAAGGGTATTTAATGTATTGCAATGTATTATACATTGTACATTGTAATGTATTGACTTTGCTTCATTGCACTTTCATCCAATGCATTGTTGACCAGAAAATAATACAATTGTGTTGATCTGAACTTTACATCATCAAAGTAAATGTACTTTCACAGATTGTTGTACTGTTCTGTACTACAGTATAGTGTTGTGGGTTTAACTAGTAAATATATAGTAAGTTTTACATTTTATGGATTTGTTCTCCACATTATATGGTAAACTTCTACTACTACGAACTACTAAAATAGTTCTCAAAACCTCTCTCCCCTCCCCTCTCATCTCCTGGTTCAGTGTTGTATTACATAGAATGTATAAGAATACACAAGAATAAATGATAGTGTGGGTGTTGTCCCTCAACTTATTTGAGTTTGAGACACCTGATGAAGACACTACTGGTGCTGACCGTGGTCCTGAAATGTACATACACACAATTCAGTCAGTTATTCTTTATTTATACAATTTACACAAAAAGATAAAATTTTACGGCGAGTAACCAAACCATGCTTTAAATGAAACTCGTGAATTTGTCGTCTGTCAGTGTTGTAGCCGCCGTTCCGTTTATGAGTTGTCATTAAAGTTTAATACCGAGTGCTTCGGTTTTAGGGCAGATGTAAATCTAACCCTGTAGTACTATATCTGTGCAGCAGATGCCACTAGAGTTCTTCACGTAACTAGAGTTGTGGGCCAGCCATATTGCTCGATTGACAACACACGTCACGGGAAAGTTAAGTTAGTAGTATTTTAATCACAGACCAGGAAACGAGATTATTGACCTGGTACCAGAGCAAACCAGACTGTAGATAAATTTAACGCTGAGTTCTTACTTATTTTTGTTTTTTATTTTCCTATAATAATCTAATCTGAATTAATTCTATTTCATTAAGTAGAATTTTACAAATAAATTTACCACAATATTGAGAAGAATTTGATTGTACAGGTTAATGGATAACTAGTTTGGGAAGGAAACTCCAGGAAGTTTGGGAAGGTAATTTTCAGAAGGTTGTCAACACCAGACGTTGTACAACATGTTTAGATCATAATTCCCCCCTGCATGTCAGTCATTAATGGCATTAGAAATAGAACTACCATTGTACTGTAGTACCAACGTTTGCAAATAATAGCAGTTTCTTTCTCTAACCTGCAGAGGGCGCAATGCAATCTTGTCAAATGGAGCTCAGAGACCTGAGAAGAATACATACATGTCCAACATTTTATATATAACTGTTTATTCTACATCACCAGAGAAGCCACTTTATACATAGAAACCTTACTTTAGTGAAGACGCTATGTGACAAACATTATTGTATTATTACCTTGTATAGAGACCTTTTTATATGTGTGGTTAACTTGATTATTGACTGTGTTATTACTGTGTTGCCTTACTGTGTGCCTTGATGAGTCACAGAGGACATTCATTCATTGCCTTGTGAAATGAGAGTTGACTAAATGCATCAGTTTGTGTTAAATAAGTTGTTGGCCGTTGGGGTATTAATCCCTGAAGTAATTATCCAATGGAAGTCGTTTGTATCATTGCTCAATTCCAACATTTCGGGTGTGTGAGTCTTGTATATATACTAACACACACACACGCACACCAAAATTTGTTTATTCCAGCTGGTACCATTGTGAAGACAGATGAGAAACGGTTGCTAAGAAACCCACCTTGCCTCTTGCTTTTCAACACCATTAGCTGGCCTTTACTGTCAGTTTTGTAACCCTCAGCTCAGTCAGTCAGCAGTCAGTGGTTTGTTTGGACAGAGGTGGGAGTCGTACCGAACTGAACTCTAATTTAGGCGTCAGAAGAAACAGATCTTCTATATGAGTTGTCCAACAAACTTGTGAAACATTGGTTTAATTCATTAATTATATTCAGAGTCATGTGTTAGGGGCAGGTAGCAGCTGCAGACCATCCCAGAAGTCATTGGGCTGGGGGACAGTGCCAATATAATTACACATACAGTAGAGACGATCAGACTAGAAAAAAATATTGTTACAAGTGCTGTGCAACATGAACCTAGAGGTAAAATCTGTCACAACTCTGTGTGGCATTTTGCTTAATTCTGATTATAATTGGCAGCAGGTGGACTGAAGCTGTGATAAGTGACGTTGATAAGGCATGATCTCTTACCACTCTTCCACCAGGGGGCCTGATGAAGCATGATTCAACTTTCTTAAGCTGTGTATTTTACTCAAGTGAGAAATCCTCTCTCAGAAAGTCTGGGGTTTGTAGGTTTTTTATTCTTTTCATTAGCAAAATTAACAATTTTTTACTATAAAATCCACATTAAATTCAGATTGGTCTTCCTCTTACCCCAGAATCAGCCGTTTCTTCAGAAGCTGTGGCTGACGACGATGTGGAATAACCACAGTTTCACACTGCGTGTTGTCAAAGGCACTTAATCCAGCAGTTTCATTATCCACTGTAGTGAGATTACAGTTGAGTCATCATCTGTTTATGCAGCAACGCAGTATGTAGAGTTTCAGTTACTACATCATTTATTTATCTGCATTTACAGCAGCGAGTGGAGGAAGGAGGGTCATGGGGGGTACTGCATTCAACTGTGTGTCTTCCTGGTATGGTTGTACTTGTGAGGACCTTTGCAAGGAAAAATGACTGTTGTTGGGGACACATTGTCCTTTTGGAGTGAAGATTAAAATTAGAATTAGTTTAGATTCAGATTGCACATGTAACCATAGTCTCGTGCAGTGATTCCCAACTGGTGGCTGTAGCCCAAGAGGGTCGGGACCCATTTTCAGTGGACTACAGGTTTCTGTCAAGGTAATAAAAATGCTTAAAAATTACTATTTATTACGAATTAACAATTTTACTGCAAAAGCACTTGGTGCATATTGGTCCTGAAGCCAGGCCTGTTGAGGACCAGGTTGACATGGTTACTCTCAAGAGAGTCCTGGTCGATTCCCAGACTCTTATGTATCCTTAATGGCACCTCCTGTGGCAACCTGTGTTATTTGCAGTTACTCACATTGTATAGTCCCCCATTGTGCAATGAAAAAGGAACTCAATTATTATTTTGTGTCTATGTTTTCATGACTACTACTGTTTAAGTCTGCACCAGGTTAACTCACTCCAAGCTCAGGTGTCTGAATCACAGCAGTAAGGCTACAAGTGAGCGCTGACAGACAACATTAAGGGTGACTCTGACAGCAGTTTGGTGACAAACAGCTCTTAGGATTTTTTTTATACCAGGTGAGGTGACAAAGTTGGTCAGGAGATAAATTGCTCCCTGTCCCCCTGTCTCTCCCTCTCCCTCTCCCTGTCTGCCTGTTTCTCTGGAGCTGTTAAAACATCACTTCTCACAGTGTCACACGAGCCTGAGTGGATAAATATTCCCACTGTCACCAGACACAAGAGCTGACAGAAACTGAAGACATTTTTGTTGTAACAAGACGTGTACAGTTGAAGACTGGAGTCACATTTATACATCAGTTCAAGCAGGAACAAGGCTTGATTTCCCAGACAACTCTGAGTCAGTCTATTCAGTGAGGCAGAACACATGCCCAGCAGATGGTGCAGTAGGAATTTAGGCCGTTTAGCCATGGCATTCTGATGTTTTTACTTAATTCCATGCAGAGACCTAAACATTCATGCATTTATCGATCTATAGTTGAATCCTTTCTAACTTTTATGGAGACCACTGAAGCCTTTTCCAGCAGCAATGGGTGAAGGAAGGCTCAGTACTCAAATAAAAAAATATATCCTCACATTCATAGCATTAGTCTACTTTAGTCAGGTCTATCACAGTAATTTTGGTGTTGCAATGACTAATACTGATCCATTTAAACTGTATACAGTCTTAATATATGTAAAACCCTTTTTGTTAAAAAACATTAATGCCTTTTGTGAGGAATGATGTTCCCTGATTTTTCATATTTTTGGAAATTTAAAACAGGTGTTAAAAAAAAACTTGATATAAAGTACTTTTGCTAAATTGATAATGTTCATAATTTCAGGAAAACAGCTGTAGTTAGACAAAAAAAAAAACACCCCAAAACACCCATTACCCACAACATTACCATTGGAGGAGAAAAAAAAGCCAACCCACTCATTGAAAGCCGACCCCAGAGCATCAGCAGCATCATGAACATCAAATTCAAATGCTGATCGTTTAGTGAACAAACACGAGGAGATTTCTTCAAACATGTTTCTCCTAAATGCCACTGTTGTGTGGCGACATCTGCACTCGTCCTCATCAATCATGCAGATGCAACCTTTTAGAGCAGTGATTGACGCATTGATGTCAGGGCTGTTACCATGGATACACTGCTGACATCCAATCCATTTCTCAGCTTTCATCATTGCTAGTCTGAAACCCAAACACCAGGTAGTGGTGTTGGTGGTGATGGCGCCTCAGCACCAGCATCACCATTAAGAGAAAATATAGCAATCCCACAAATGAGCTGCTTAAAGCGTCTTTTTCTGCAGGTGAAATCAGGCTTCCAATCTCTAAATCGCAAGAGGGTCTGACAGCCAGGCAGGTGTCATGCACGTTTCATTTAGACCAGAAGATTGTCTGCTGCATAATGTATAATGAAATCTGAACTTATGGGCAGCTGAGAGATATTGCTGTGATAGAATCACATCTTTTCCCATCTTTGGGCTCAGGTTGCGTTTCTTCTCGCAGATTAAATGACAACTGCTCATTATCGCAGCTATCAGGGCGGAATGACTGGAGCATGTGCGCATGGTGTTTGTTGCCTGTGCACGTGGCACGATTCGCGCGTGCAAATGCTCTTTCCGGACCTGCAGCTCTGTACAGATGTGTTGTTTTTTGCCTTGTCACAGTGGCCGCCATGCGTTTCAGGCCTGCTGATTATCCCAGAGCTTCCAGCCGAGCCGCTGACTCCATGTCACTATGGAGACACTGGTTGCTATACATCAGCCAATCACAACAAAGTAGGAAGATGTTCAAAAAATACCAGTTAAGAGATTCTCTGTGTTGTCTGATCTTTGCTCACGAGTCAGCCTGTGGAGAAGAGGCTTAAAATGTCCTTGATATAATGTCAAGCACCCATAATATCCCTAGATGGAGGGCATTTTATTCTACTGCCGTAGATAGGGTTTAATTATTATAGAAACTGACAATTATATTGAATAATAAACATTTTTCTAAGGAACAATAAAATTACATATGAATGTTGTCCAAAATATTTAGCTTCAAAAGTAGTGGGCAAAACTACTTATTTTTACTAAACAATGACTTCCATCATCAATAATGTAACTATATTTGATAAGAAATATTTTCTCAGTGAAGACAACAACAGTAAACTCAAAATGACACAGATAGATTTAAACTGTTTGCATTGATGAGTCATTGATACAAGATACTAACCTTGTATACCGGTCCGGCAGCATTTACTTATAGGCTGTGTGCACTTGAGAAATCCTTGTTGTGCCCATGCACAGTTAATTCAGGTAGGAAGATTTTATAGGTAGGGAAATATTTCAGAACAACGGAAACTTATTTTTATTAGGGGTATTTATCTGCCACAACTTAATGACTGGAGACATTTAAACCGTCCGTGGCACAGAAGAAGTTGGGGAACACTGGTTTAAGGACAGCAAAATAAGAGCAGTGTATGCCAAATGATGAATACTGAAAAAATGTTTAATTTGCACTGAAACAATTAGATAAATAAAAAATGTTCTTCTAAAGCTTATTGTTAAAAAGAAGAAAATTATAAATTTTGTCTAAAAATTTTCTAGATGCTCAAAAATAAAATGGTGTTGCACAATTGTTGACAGAATGATAAATAAGAGTTAAAAAATGTAGCACAAAGTTGACAAAAGTATTATGTCGCCCAAAAACGCTGACAAATTATTTTTCTCCTGGTGTCCAAGAATGAATTAGGGTGTGGAGAAAGAATTGGATGGAAAGGAAAGGCACAAACAACACAATCACTCATGACCATTAAACTGCTCCCACTGTCAGTTAATGCTGTAGAAACTACTGGAAAGTTTCTGTGTCCAGTCTTAAAAGTCTGACCAGTTACTGTCAGGTTAACTCCAGGGGGAAGTTCAACAGAAGGTCAAATGAACTCAGACCTGAAGGACAGGAGAGGGTTAGAGTTTGGTTTGCGTGTAATCAATTGCTAATAAAATGTAATGTCCCGTTCTACTGAGACTAGCACTTATAAATTGCAGGGTGACCGTGTTTTAACCTCCAACACACGCACAATTAGAAATGCATATCAAATGTAGTGATTCGTAAGGAGGATGGGGTTTAAATGCACTAGAGACGGAGGTGATAATTGGTGCTGAAACACTCAGACACTCGTACGCGACTTCTCACCTGTGCAGTGGGAACAAAGACACACCTGTTCACTGTCAACTGTTTCTAACAGCTTGAGAGATTGCAGCAACTAAGATCAACTAAGATCTCGCTTCATCAATCCTGCATTGAATTTGTACAAGTATACAGAGACAACCCACAAACTTGGATAAGTCATCAGTATCAGTATCAGTTCATGTCGTAATTGCTAATAAGATAATAATGCATTATAAGCAAAATCGGATACTGTGGCCCAGCACCAATTCACCCATGGACTGGTGCCGGCCCCTGGCCCAGTGGTTGGGGACCACTGCTGTATGGTACTATTTCAAATAATCTCTGTGTTGTCCAGTGTCCCAAATATTTCCTTTCTGGAAAAAAAAAAAAATTTCATTCATTGTCTGTAACTAAAACAGGAAGTCCAGGGATGTCTGTCATAATCCAGTCAATATAGTGCAGTAATATATTAATCAACACACAGTGAGAGCAAACTCTCAGAGAGACCTACAGGAAGTTTTCATCAATGACATGTATGAAAGATTATTTGCAGAAACAGAGTTTCATTAGTGGGTGGATGTCAACCCGAGTTAATGCCAGTCGACTGAAGACGGAAGCAGCAACAATACCATTCAAGCTGTACTTTTTTCAGTCAGACACCACACAGCTAACAAGGTTTGTCAACCCTGAAACAGTTATTGGTGTTATGCAGGAAATTTTCTTTAGTCAAGGGTGTCCAGACTGAAGGACGACTGATGGACGTGAGAGCAGCGTGGAAGGCTTGATTAGTGCAAAGTGCTCTGCCCTTCCGGTCGTGGTTAAAGACCACATTTCCCCGGCCTACAAAGCGGGAATTTGGATATTTTTTGCTCGTTGTTTCTGCCCCTCTCTTCCAGTCTCCATGGCGACTAAGAAGTTCACATTGGAGAAAGGAGTTTACATTCTGTATAACAAGAAAAAAATTAAAATCAAAGTGGAGAAAACTTCAGCTGTACTTAGTCTATTGCCTCCCACGTTTCCCATGGGTGACTCACAGACCAGCATGATGGAGATGACAGCCTAAGCATTAGACATTTCAACAGTGATGAAAACAGAAGACCTATAAGCATTCTCCGAAGAAGCCATCCAATAAGAGTCCAGGTTGATGTCTAAATCAGTGGTCCCCAACCACTGGGCCAGGGGCTGTATTTGATATCTGCTGTATATATTTTTTCAGTGAAGACAACAACAATAAACTCAAAGTGATATAGGCTGCACTAGAGAAATCCTTGCTGTACCCATGCACTGCTTATCCGGGTAGGAAGGTTTTATAGGTAGGAAAATATTTCAGAACACCAGAAATTTTATTTTATTAAAGGGTATTTATTGGTCACAACATAACAACTGGTCCGTGAAGACAGTACGAGACATTTAACTGGTCCGTGGTGCAGAAAAGGTTGGGGAACACTGGTCTAATTTACACACTAATTAACCAACATATAGTCCTAGTGATTACATTTGATGACACTGGTTTTGCCAAGCCCAGTTGTCATACTTTGCATAATGACAAACATTTCCTTTTCCCGAATCAAAACAAAACAAAAATAGACCTTTAAAAGGTGATGTGGAAAGAGACTTACAATAAAAGAATAGAATATTAAAGACAAACAAAACACGGAGAAGTGGAAACACATTACTGCTGTTTACTGAGAGCCGGCGAACGCCTCACTGTGAAATGAACGGGTGTTGTTTTTGTCAGAGTGAGTCCTGTTCATTTCTTCTTCTCCTGTCTCTGTTGTTTCTTGCATAACAGAAACGAATCATAATGACTTACCCAAATCTATTTTCTACACAAAGACTGGACAAAATAACGCCTCCACCCTCATCATTCTGAGCAATTATTTCCTGTGTGTGTGTGTGTGTGTGTGTGTGTGTGAGAGAGAGACACACACACATAAACCTTTTATCCTCGACAGTCATTACTCATCAGACTTGTATTAATAATGTCAGTTATTCACAAAAATAGTGAAATGAGTGACAGAAGGGGAACAGGAGAGAGGAAAAAGGAAGAAGAAAGGAGACGTGCATTTAAACGGTAGTCACTAACTTTTTTTTGCGTGGGCAACAGTTTTATTGTACTATGAGAAAAAATCACAATACAACTGTCAACTTTAATTAACTCTTTGCTTTCTTTTTCTACTAACAACATCGATGTATATATGAACACCTTTTGGCTCATGAGGGGCTACTGTGCCAGATGACTGTCAAACAGCATTTTGCACAGTTCCTACATTCATTTGTTGATTGTTTGTTGATTCCAAAAATCTCTCTTCTTTTTCCTTTTCTGTCCTGCTCCTTTTTTCATCTTGTTGGTCAACAGCAGGTCATCTTTTACCATCTACCGCCTTCTCTTGCCTCCTCCCATTACACCATAAATCCACATGACCTCATTGAAGTATCTTTTTGTGACATCTTTTTTGCTCTCTCCCTTCTTTTCCTTTCTGTTTAAACTGTTTAACCTCAGTTCTTCCTCCGAATTGTTCATTTCTGATCCCATTCTACCCAGACACCGGTCTCCACCCACTCCATCCTGCCGCTTTGTGTGCCGCTCTGTATCTTGTATGTTTGGCTTTTAGTATATGGATCTGTCCATCCATCACCTTCCTCATCTGTCTCTTCTGCTTTATCTCCCATTCACCCACTGAATTGATCAGATCAGCTCTTTCTTTCCACACCGTAAACATGTGATTTCTTCCAACACTCAAAGAAAGCAGGAGGAGCTCAACCTCCTGACCTCCTGGCCAGAGAGCAGCGTACGGCGTGCAGATAAAACACGAATCTTCACGTAACGCTCAGGTTAGATGGTCCTATTACAGGTCTATCTCCTCTCCACAGTCACCACCGATCCAAGTCATTAGACAGTAGAGTGGCTGCTTGGAAGAGCAGTGGAGCAGAACGATGTTGGAAGGAGAGAATAGAGTTTAGTGAATAGGGGGGGAAAAAACAGATAAATGAAGGTGGATGAACCATTGGCTCAGAGTCGCAGCCTAGGCAAGAGAGAAACAGGAAAGAACGAAACAGAAGGAGAGAAAATGTAAGGTTTAATTCTGAAGAGGCAAATTTAAAGAAAAAAGTGATTTGGTATGAATCAGTTGGACTGCAATGCTTACTGATTATCAAATCTGTTTAAATGAAGGAAGAAATGTTGACTCTGCTGTTAAAGCGAGGAGATTGTAAAAAAGAAATTTAAACTGAAATCAGCAATTTGTTCCTTTTTCTCATTTGTTGGAAAATATTAACCATTATAATCTGATACGTTGATGATGTATGATGAAACAGGATTCATCTCCATCCTCTTAGCTACACTACAAATATTTTCATTCTATTGCCACCTCGTTTCCAAGGTCACAGTTTCCATTCAAATTATATGTAATGTAACCTTTAAGTTTAAGCCTGAAAGAAAAAGTGGTGAAGATTTATTTTCCTTTAATAATTGTTGTAGTGACGTGACCTGAAGTCACTTCACAGGATTTGAAGGCAGAGATTTGTGGAAGCCTCGTTTCCAAATGTCACAGCCTTAATTACCGAGTATTACATTCAAACGACAAAATAATAAAAACTTACACCACACCTGCAAAGTAGCTTGAAGAAACTGCTAATGAATATTCATTCATTCATTCAGTCATTCAGTCATTCAGACCCATAGTGTGTGGAATGTTGTTGTTGTTGTTTTTTTCAGCTTCTTGCTTCAGAGCCTGTGAAGTCAGGAAATGAGATGAGTGCGAGGGCAGAGCAGCAGCGAGCCGAGAGGTTGTTACATAAGAAAACCTCGTTTCCTTGACCTTTTCAACAAGCAAAAACAATTAGAAATCTAACAGGATGCTGATTTCTTTTTTTTTTGTCGCCTTGTTGCTTTTTCCATCCAGCACAGTGGAAATTGTTTACGGAGACATGGATCAAATACAGAGACACGGACGCGTTTCACTGTTTGTTCTGCTCATGCGGATCTCATCCCTGTGGGGTTTAAGGTCTGATGAGTGGATGTGAGAACTCTCTGCATCCATTACATCCACTCCTCAATACATCTGACCTGCGGTGTGAAAGGTCTGTGCAGCTTTTCCAATATATTTGTCTCTTACTCTAACACATTTTCCGGTTGAGAGGTTCTGTGACTGCGCTGACTCCAAATAAAGAAGCAGTGACGCCACAGGCCATTGTTATCGCTACATTAGAAGAGAAAAGATTTTTAATACTTTTACTTTTCAATATAGTAGTACGGTATTTTCAACAGGATGGAAAGGACCAACTGCAAACACCATTTTGCTGATTATTGCTGACTATTTTCATGGACCGGTCATTAAGTTGTGGCAGATAAATACCCCTTAATAAAATTACATTTCAGGTGTTCTGAAATATTTTCCTACCTATAAAATCTTACTACCCAAATTAACTGTGCCTGCAAGGGTTTCCCAAGTGCAACCAGCCTATAATTATCTGCTACTAGACCAGTATAAAAAGTTAGAACCCTGTGTCATTTTGAGTTTATTGTTGTTGTCTTCACATCAAATATAGTTGCATTATTGATGATGGAATCCTATCCATTCTATTGTTCAGTTCTTTTATTGATATGAATATGGATCAAGTGGAAGTAACAGCCAGATGAGGCCAAAAGGAAACATTATTTCTTTAGGGCCCGGCACCAATTCACCTACGGACCAGTACTGGTCCCGTGGTTGGGGACCACTGATGTGTACTATTATCAAATGAATTCAAACTGGGTTTGGACACTGGTCCCCTACCTTGTTTCAATTTTCAAGCTCACAGTACTTTTCACAAGAACCTTTCTTTTCTCCTTTTATATTCTCATTTTTTTTCATCAAAACAGCTCTTGGTCTCACTCAAACATGATCCAACTGGCTTAGGCAAGTTCTCTGCTGATTGTGATGCTGCGCATTGTTAAAAAATAATGGGCACAGGCCTTACATCATCATCATATATCAGTTTGTCTGTAGCCGTGATCTGTTAAGGTTGGACCATGCCAGGAGTAAAAATATTTCAAAATTTGGTAAATTACTGTATGCTCTCTTATTTATGACCGTGTTTTTACACAGCATGGGCCTTGTTTGCCCTTTTAGAAATCTTTTTCTTCTCCTTTCGGCTTGTCCCTTTTTTAGAGGTTTCCACAGTGAATCAGTCTTTTTAATTTCACCCTGTTCTATGTAACTTCTACTCTGACTTCAACTACATCTATGCCCTGCATCACCATCAATTTTGTCTGTGTCTCCTGGTAGGTCCATCTTTAAGATCATTCTTCCACCAATGTATCCACTGTCTCTCCTCTGAACATGTCCAAACCATCTCAATCTGTCTTCTCTAGCTTTTTCTCCAAACCTTCCTGATTGTGTTGTCCCTTTAATGACTTCATTCCTGATCCTGTTCATCCTTGTCTCTCCTTAAGAGCCAGCTCTGTCTCCTGTCTTCTACCTATTCCTAGTGTCTCTAATCCATCCATCATGGCTGGTCTCACCACTGTCCTGTAAACTTTTCCGTTCACCTTAGCTGACTCTCTTCTATCACAGATCACTCCTGACTCTTTTCCCCAGCTGTTCCATTCTGTCTGTACTATATTCTTCTCCTCTCTTCCTCAGTCTCCACTGCTCTGAACAGTTGGTCCCAAGTAACTAAACTCCTGCAACTTCACCACCTCTGCTCCCTGTAACCTCACCATTCCACTGTTTTCCCTTTGATTTCCACACATGTACTCCGTCTTGCTACAACTGACCTTCATTCCTCCTCTATCTAGTCCAAAACTCAACCTCTCTAGGTTCTCTTTTAACTGGTACCAACTCACAGTTCACAGATGAAAATGTTATTTGCAAAAATCACTTCCATAGAGACTCCTGTCTGACCTCATCTGTCAATGTGGCATCTATATCTTATTTAATTCCATTCAGAAAAACTGTCTGGTTTGGCTTCAATTTCCTCAGCTACAAACCTGTACAATGAAAAAACCCAGAAATGTTCTTGTCACTGGGACCCAGGAGGTAAATGTAATAATCCCTGTGTGAAAGAGGTTCATTTAGAAACTTTAATTTCACCACCAGTGCAGCAGCTCAATGACTCCAGGGCCACAGCGACTTTCTGAGAAGGAGTAATGCGTAGCTAACAATTATACAACCCGTGCGTAGCCGGAACCGAGGAAATAAGACAAAATACTGCTGTCAGGTAAAATGTGATTTTGTTTTTTCTTGTATTTTTTTTTTATTGATTGTACAGAACAGTAAAGGTCGTCCATGTATTAAATATAATTAAAAAGCCACAGAATGAGCCTTTCTTCCCAAAGCAACACAATACAGAAGTAATAATGTACATTTTTCTGCACGAAAGACAAACACTTTATTTCCAGGAGTTCAAGGTTTCACATTTATATGCATTATTTAAAATCATCAGTATCATTTTTATTCAAAGCAATGAGCTGCAATCACAAAAAAAACTCCCTAGAAGAAAAGATAAATATTTTGGCTTGCTGCCTGCAAAGAAACAAGTTTGCCCAAAAAGCCACAGTATGTGAAATCTATAAAATTAAAACAATTCTACGAGAGGAATACATTTTTATGCCTCTAACATAAGTTCAAAATAGTCATAGTCCAACCATAAACGTAGGATTAAAACAACAGTTTTTCTGGATTAGATTAACCTCTTTGTGTTTTTATAGTATTATTTTTTAATTTTATTTATTAAACCTTTTGTAAAAATTAGCTTGATTATTGAAACCAGCGGTAACACTACAGTAATCTATTATAGGCTGTTTAAAAAAAACAACAAAAAAACATTCATTTATATCTATGTGTTACAAACAAGTGTACAACATATGTAACAAATAAGAAAGGAAAGTCATAATAACGATATTCAGGCCAAAAGTTTCTATAAGTGTCTACACACTGCAATAAGAAAGGTATGTCATGTAAATGTCTGGTGATTTAGATCTTTTTATTATTATTATTATTATTATTATTATTATTGGAAGTCAAGAGTTGGTAATCCTTTTCACAAAAACTACAGTGTTGGCTAAAGACTCCATCGCCAAGATTTGTAGTAATATGTTTGGTATTTAAAGAATGTGCAAGATTTAAAGAATAGTCAGGGTTTAGACCAGAGCAGCTGACTGCAACAGCTGACTGCAACAGTGGCTTTGCCAGAGCTGCACTTTATCAGTTGGGTTTAAATGGGTATTTTTCTCATGTCTTCTCTTTAATATTTTTCTTTGTTTTGTCTTTTGTTTTCATTCAGATAATATTCTCTTGAGTAAAATATTACAATCTCTAAATGCCACAGGACTCATCTATCACCTTTAAGAAATACTAAATTGATCTTGAAACGCTTGGTTTCCGAATAAATATATTGTTGATAGTCATTCAGAACGAGAATTGATTTTTCCTCTCAATCTCTGGCACACATCAAAACATAACACAGCGGGAAAAGCAGAGATTGAATGTTTTGGCTTGTCTCTTTTTCGGGGTTGCCATAAAAAATCCTGACTATCTGCAAATTTGGGGAACAACTATGCCATACTGTCAGAAGTTTGTCTGTGAAGATTCTAATTCATCCAAACTCCAAAAAAAGCCCAGTTGCTTACAACAAATCTTTTTGGGCATACTGTCTGACTAAATTCAATCAACGTGTTAAGCAATTTAGCACCACCTGCAGGGGAGTTGTATGCTCTGGTTTTAGAGTCATGTTACTATTTATTTTGATTCTCCCTTATAGAATGACATATGCAGATATTTTTGTTTAATTCAACTTTCCTTAAACCAAAGGCGTAAGAGAAAAAAAAACACCAGCCTGAATAAAACCATTGTTCTCATGGAGGTTGGAAATATAGAGAGGTTGATTACACTTTTTTTTTCCTTTTACTCTACAAAAACTGTGCCGTTGCTAATCCAAGGTGTCTGGCTCTGCATCCATGCAGGTCTCCCAGGGATTACGCGGCATGTGAGGCATGGAGATTAGAAGCAGGACGGCTCCACTGAGGATGAGGAGAGTGAAGGAGGCACAGGCGCAGGTAAAGGACCAGGAGTAATAGTATTCAATCCAGATGGTCTCGTCGCTGTCGATCATACGTCGGACCGACTGGCGCATCACTTCCACGGATATGATGATGCAGAGACCTATGGGGAGAGAGGGGTTAGTTTCTTGTAAGAGGGGGTCTTCAACAGGTGGTGCGCAAACCTTAAAGGTCCAAATGTACTGGGGTCGGGAACATTTTAGTACAGTACTCCAACTAGCAGAGGTGGCCTAGCTGTTAAGAAAGAGGTTTTGGATCTGGAAGGTTGGAAGGTCTCTGAGAAACGCCCTGCAAAACTTTGAGTGGGCTTACCACCCACAGGAAGACTCAGTCTGATTTGGCTGGTAGCCGTGGAGACTGCTGCCTCTACAACATTGGTCTAATGCTGGGGGTCTCAAACTTGCTTGTGGGACACTTGTGGCCCGTAGAGCAATATTTTGCGGCCTCCACCTTGATGATAAGGATTTATCAATGGGATGAATGTATTGCAATCGACTGTCATCCAATGCAGTTTTGTTCAGAAAATAATAGAACTGTAATGATCTGTGCTTTACATCATTACAGTAAATGTATTTTCACGGATTGGTGTACTATTCTGTACTACAGTATAGTATTGTGGGCTTAACTAGTGAATATATGTTTTATATTTTATAGATTTGTTCTCCACATTTTAAGTGGATCATATAGTTCTTAAAACCCTGATCCACAGTCTCCTTCTGGTTCAGTTTTATAATACACAGTATCTATGGGAAACTGATGATTACTTTTTTTTTATTGAACACTGAAAGCTAGCACAGCCTTGAAATGATAGTGTGGGTGGTGGCCCTCAACTAATTTGAATTTGAGACCACTGGTCTAAAGTAAATACTCTTTTCCTAGCGTTTCGAAGTGAACTGTTGCCAATCAGGTGAGGTTAGAGCCTGGACTGCCAGTCCATGACAAAGACAATCAGCCATTTATATTCACGCCTCTAGTCAGATAAGTGCGTCCATTAAAATGACTGGAATGTACAGGAGGAACCCTGCCTCCACGTGGAGAAGAGAAAAAAAAAACCATACTAAAGAGATGGAGCCAGTGGAGTGTTGAATGCTGAAGTCACTGAATCATAAATATTCAACAAGCAGGGAGTTTGTGGTGATGATGTGACACTCACCCACTGGACTGGAACACAAACAACGTGAGCACAAATCAAATTCACTGGCATAGTCCACATTTATGACCTGCAAAGGCAAAGAACATCCCAGCGGGCCGCAGCAGGTAGTCACGACCCTTCCCGAAAGAGAAGATGACACAGAGGGTGCCCAGGATCATGAAGAAGAGGCTGAATATGGCGATGGCTGCCGCGGAGATATTGTACTCTGAGGACAGAGACAGAGAAAGAGAGAGAGATAAAGAGCAAACAATAAGGGAGAAGGAAGTAGGAATAGAAGGAGTGATAGTGGCAATAAGTGGAGTGTAGGTCGGAACAGAAGGGGAGGTTGTGCTATCGCTTACTTAATTATTGTTTCAATCTTGCACTCAGGCGAGTTATGACACAGATAATTAGCCTTTAAATTAGCTTCACTTGAAAAACAAAAGTCGTTTATCCAATGATGCCATATGCATCATGGATAAGACACCGCAGGCTGTTAACAAGATAATTAGAACTCCTTCTTCCCACCCCACTTTTCATCTTCAACTTCATCTCCGGATAAAGACCACCTCCTCTTTCCATCTCCTGTGACAGTCTGACTGGTATGGAAATAATTCTGGATCAGCTGTTTTCCATTCTAGCACCTGCCCTGACTCTGGAATAATGTGTGAAATCACTTCGAGCTCAGGCGCCTGCACTAAAGCTCCAAGGCTCTGAAACAATATACTATATTTTTTGATGATTTCTACTGAAATTGTTTTAGACTTGGGATAAAACTGATGTCTAAGGAAAATATTTGGCCTAAAATGTAGTGGCAACCAATGTTCCGGTCATTAAAATGTGGCAGATAAATACCCCTTAATTCAATTAAATTTCCGGTGTTCTGGAATATTTTCCTACCTATATTTCCTAGCTGAATAAATAGAATCTTGTAGCAATGACTCTGTCATTTTTAAGTTTATTCTTGTTGTCTTCACTGAGAAAATATTTCCTAATCAAATATAGTTGCATTATTGATGATGGAATCCTAGCCATTCTATTGGTCAGTTCTTTTGTTGATATG
>JAFBJS010002552.1:95456-160055 GCA_016785265.1 Paraplagusia blochii | reverse complement strand
GTAATCAACAGGCAGCAGCTGCAATGAGGACATTGTTATTTGTTAATGGCATCGGTTCATTCTATGCAGAGCATAGAACCAGAGAACCTGTTTCCTGAACCTGTTTACTTTTAAAAACATCTCAATTCAAATCTTACTCACAGGTTTCTTTTCAAATCTTTTTTTTTTCCAGACAGATGGTTGAGTCTGAAAAACAAGATTTTTTATCCTAACATGTAATTTGGTGCGGCTTAGAAAAAAAAAAAAAAAAACACTCCCACCTTTCTGGGTCTTGACTTCAAAAACCTCAGCTTCCTCCCCAGACGTAAAGTGTTTGAAGTAGGAACAGTTTTTCACTGCAAAGTAAAAAGAGGTGAGAGATCAGGGGGAAGTGACGGAGGAGGTGAGACGGAGAGAGAGATGAAACATGACTCAGGTTCTAGCTGTCTTACCCGTCAGTGTTAGCACTGTATTGTGTACCTCAGGGTTGTGCTGTTAGTGTGTGAGCTCCTTAACTCACTGTGAGTCTTTAGCAAAATATGTGTGTTAAAGAAACAATGAGAACAAAAACAAAGGCTGTTATCAGCCCGTTATTACCCGATATCCATGACGTTGATATTGTTCTTTTACTCAAATAATGAAAATCCAACAAAAAAATTCTTGGGTTTTGCCGATTTGGGTGGTCGTGCATAGGGTTCAGACATGTTAAGTCAGTTTCAGGGGCAAACAGCGAGAAATAACGGTATCGGTCAATATCTTTATTAGAAAATTAAATGTTTTGGCAAAATCGGAAAATCAGATATCGGAAAATAGTTAACATTATGACATCCCTATTCAAATCTATTTGATAGGTTATGCAATATGTATTCATATACATACATATATATGTACATTTGTATATTTATACAGATGTACATAGCATAAATACTAATTTATACACATTTGTTTACATATTACTTTTTATCATCTTTGATTTTTATTACAAATAAAAATAATGACTTTAAATTTAACTTTTTTTTTTACAGTTCCCATGTATTCATATATACGGTCGAACATAACAAACCTTTTCATATTAAGTATTCAGATCAGGCAGTAGAGAACAAAGAATACATTTTGTTGTGTTTTTATAACGGCATAACGTCTACATACATATTTATGTTTTTTTTTTTTTTCGTCAGAAAATGAACATTGCAACCTGCATACATTTTCTCAGAGTGTTTCATCAGGTCTTCTGTTGAGGACCACCAACAAATACATTTCTTCACCTCCAATACTCCTCTGTACTCCACAACAGCTCAGGCTGAACTATTCAGGAATAATAAGAAATTCAGCAACACTTTCCTTCAATGAGACTTTAAACCTTTGACTTCAATCTTTAATACAGCCTTTTTATACACAGCAGGGTGAAAGGATAAAGAATCCCGGCTGCCGTCATTTCTTACACATTCATCAGTCTGTCTGTTGTTTCCAACAAAGGGATGAAGGGATGGAGAGGACAAAAAGGCCAAGTGAGTGTCCCCTCGTTCCTCTACTCACCATCCTTTCTCACTAAGATTAAACCCATAAAGCAGACAGGTGCTGTGCTTTCTGTCCACACAGAGACGGACTGTGTGCTCTCCGTGTGTGTGTGTGTGTGTGTGTGTGCACCAGTAGACACAGGAGTTGTTTGTTACCCTGGATGAGAAAGAATCACTAAAGACGTAACCTAGCAACAGGCTGCTGCAGGTCCTGCCAGCACTGTCTATTTACTCATGTGAAGGCATATCAGAGGCTGAGCTGCATGCATACGTGTTCATCTGTACAGGGCTACATGTGCGTGAAAGGCATATTATTATGGGATATCGTGCGCTAGCAGCAGGGCAGAGTGGAGGCTGGGTCACTGTGTGATTTGTATCAGCAGTGTTGTATTTAAGCCTGGGTCATGTTGTCTGTGTCCATTGGTCCATGAAGCTTCAGAGACTAATTAGTCCTGTCTCCACTTGATGATTTTTCTTGCATATGAAAATTGTTTCAACTTAAAATCCTAACTGAGAAAATAGAATTGCAAAATATGTTATTTTTGACTCGAGCAGACTAAAAAAGTTTTGCACAGCAGATGAAAGGTGTTGTGTTCACACAGCTTACTGATGTCAGTGATAATCAGAAGTGATTTATTAAGCAGCTCAGTCAAAGTCAAGCATCTGTGCTCATTATTCCTGCTTTAATTACAGTTAAAGTGGAAAAAAATAGCTTTCGGAACTTGAGGAGAAAGAATTTCTTTTGGCTCAAATACTGGACAGAAAATAATTAACCACAATAATTAGCTTACATTTGGGTATTGATTTATAGATTTGGGGGAATTTTTATTATATGGTAGAGGTAATAAGTTAAAGAGCCTAAATGGCCACATCACATGGCCATAATTTGCGCATGTCTGATTCAGAGTCGTATAGTTCCAGATTAAGTTTTTGGTTGCACACTGCGTACATTGAAACATTTCTTTTGCGTCCTTTTCTCTCTGTTTTTTTTCCTGCTTGGGAAATCAACAGCATTGGTGACATGATCTCCGTTCTCTAAGCCTCCTTCAATGAAATTATTATCACGCTGCATGATTGATTGATTGGTAACAGATACAAGAGTGTGTAGAAAAAGAGAACTGGCCAGTAATAGGCTTCCCATAATATGATTGTTTGTGTTGACTGTTGTAATATAATTAACATTTTCTGGAATGCTGCCATTCACACTAACAACATTTCACTCTCGTTCCCACCTCCAAGCACTGAAAGTGCGTCTGCAAATGTGAAGAACTAATGCAGCGTGTTATTATAATTCTAGATGGTGGACGTTGAGAACATCTGGGTGCATGTCATTGACCTTGCAGTCTGGTTAATGGGCAGATTTAGTTCAGCGGGGAGTTTGATTAGACGGAAGTATCGCCTGTCATTTCAGTTTCACCTCTTTCCATTAGGTCCTGATTCCACCTCCTCTTCTGTCCTACATGCGGCCCGCTCTCCTCACCGGTCATTAAACCTGTCATTTCAATGTCTCCTTTTATTCTCTTCTCACCTCTGTGACTTTTTTTGCCCCTCTTCCTATTGTGACTTTTCTTTTTAAAAGTTTACCACCGGAGATAATCTCCGTATTACTTGTTTACGCTGTCATTTGGAAAAATAAGCTGTTGTGTAAAAGGCATTGGAAAAATACAACGAAAAAAAAAGAGTCGCTGTTCTCTTTCAAGCCCTGGCAAAATGGCCTTCTTATTATGGGTCAATGTGAGTGGGTGGTGTTATTTGGGAGGCTGCTCCACCAGGAGACTTAATAACCGGGACACTACCGAACAGAAAAGTCCTTTGGCGGCTCCTGGGAACTTCTGTGTGTGTGACCTTCATAATGAAATTGAAATCACCCCAGATTCCTATAATCACTCCGATGGCAAAACTCAGCGTCCGTATAAGTGACTGACACTGGCAGCTGTCCACTGTGAGCATGTATTCAAAGACTTGTGCGTCGTCTATTTACATAATGGAGAGTGATTCATGCGAGTGTTTAACTAGTTTTTCCGAATGCCAAACCAGCACACCCACAGTGCCGCAGCAAGCAGCGGAGAAAAAGAACGAACGACTTCTCAGTTTCTGTAAAGTAAAATGCTGGCTGAAGGTGACATCGGTAGGAATTGGGGGCGACTGCAGCGAGTGCCGTGTCACTGCGAGAGGCGGGGGAGGGAAATGTTATTTTAGGGTCTACGTGTTCTTCAGTTGATCTTTTACTACTTCAGAGCCTGGGATAAAATTGATACCTGACAAGTTGAGAGAATGTAGGAAACTGTCTTTCATTGATCTTCCCTCCTTCCCTCCATACAGCTTTTGTAGGAATACACACCAAAACTCAGCAAAGCCTCCAAAACTCTCCTCACTCTCTTTATTTCCCCCATGTGCGATGTGATGCCATCCACAATATACTTGTTTGATTTTTTAACTGCACTCAAGCTGGCGTGCGTCATTTGTGGGAAGCAGTTTCAGAAGTCATCCAAATTTTTGCCATTTTGCCACCCGTTGTTATGCAACCCCTCCACAGAAAGCAGTATAATTCTCGCAATCTAAAAGCCTCTTCAAACTCTCTTGTTCTCTTTTTTTGGAAAATACTAATGAATGCACGTTATATTACACACTTCATCAAGCCTTTTTTCTTTTTGTAATGCTCAGGTGTTCTACAGTCAATCTACAACATGCATAAAATTAAGGAGCGAGTGCCACTGTGTTCGTATCAGTTCGTATCGTATTCAGTCAGCCACTTTATTTGACTCTTAAATCTCATCGGAAAATCTATTTTAATGTCAGCCGAGCCTCTGTTCCTTTCTGACCAAGCTTCATTGTAGGCTCCACTAATTTCTAATAGATGGTAGGGGAAACAAACATGAAAACAATTATTCTTTCCTTTCTTCAAGTCAACTTAGAATTAAATCTTTAGAAGCTGCCCATTCCAGGACTAGCCCTGAAAAAACAGTCATGTTCAAACTGTTTCGCAAAGGGCCGGAGTGGCTGCTGTTTTTTGCAGCACCCAACCAAGATCATAGTTTGACCAATCAGCTGATGCTGTGTAGTTTGCATTCTAAAGAAAGTCACAAAGTCTATTTTTATTAATAATAATAATAATAATAATAATAATAATAATACATTGGTTTTATATAGCACCTTTCAAGTAACCTCTTATTCACATAACAGTTAAAGAAAAGCTGAATTTCAGTCACATTGTCTTGGTGGCAACAACAAGTCCAATGCTGGACTTCCAAATTAACCCTTGACAGTTGTATTTGTTGTTTATCCCCCTTCAATCCCCCCCTTGTGGAGTCTCCCTTGTGGTATCTCAGGTGTACGAAGGTAGGCCCTGTACTGATCCAGAAGAGTGACTGTTGGGAACAAAGTCAATGACAAGAATCCAAGTGAAATGAATCTCTTGGGCAGTTAATCACGCACAGTCAGGGGCCGAGTTCATGCTGTTTACACCTGGGTTGGACTCTTGGAAGATAAATGGTAATTAAGTCCAACTAGTATCCTGCACAGTTAAGGTACAACAGCAGGGACAACAGCTGTGTTCAGATGTCCTGAAGTATCGGACATGAAGTTCCTTGCAGAGGAGTATTTCTTCTTTAGTCCCTGTTGTAACGTTGAAACTGTCAGAATTGCATCTCTGGTAACACGGTGTACAACTGTCAGTGTGAAATGTTCCCCAGCCACATCTGGTTAAAGTTTTACTTTGATCAACTGGAGAACAAAAGGTGTTTTTCATAACAACGGTCTAACAGACAAAAGCAGAGATAAAATCAAACCAAAATTCAACCTCTCAATGCACAGAGGAAGTTCTGTCCCCTGTCAAACCGTGTAATTTTACTTTGGAGCCTTTGACAATCTCTGTAATTGAGTGATCGAATAAAAGGGTTTCTGAAATAACAATGTGAAGAGAAAAGGAAAAGGCATCGTTACCTGAAGCTCAGAATCAGTCAAAATATCCTGGAGGTCATCATCGAAAAGGAAACAAAACTTTTACCCTATCATTTTAAACATGTTGTCAGATTAGACGTGGAGTTCAACAGCAAGGCTCTTCCATTATGCACTTGACTTTGGATGTTAAAGTGTGTGTGAGTGTTGGCTTGTCCTGAGATCTCATCACTCGAAACTAATGACAACTCGACGAGGAGCTGGCTGGTCTCGTGCACAAATATAAGTGAATAAATTCTTGGTCAGGAAGAGTGGATCAGTCGACCGTCCTACAATCAGATCTTTACAGCAGATACCATCAACAATCAGCGACTCCAGAACACACTGTCACCTCGGCCACGCTTCTAAACTCTAAGCATTTTGTGCCACATTCCATACCTCCAGGTAGGCCGATGGGGCCGCAGCCTTTGCCCTGAGGGTCTTCACGCACCATGAAGATGGTCTTCTTGCAGAGCCTCCACAGGCCAAAGTGGGCAGCCTCACAGGTGACGTTGAATTTCTCAATGCGTGGACTGAGGACGGCCCAATGGTCTGTCACCACGGCCACCAGCATCGACGACATTCCCACTACGATGACCACCGAAGTGATTTTCACCTTGGTCGCTTGTTCCTCAAACATGTTGCTTCTCGGTGAGCGTGTGTCCACCTGTGCGTTTGTGTGTGTGTATGTGCGCAAGAGACAAGGTTAACGTGATCTTAAGAGACAATCAAGGTTTTGTTTGTCCCCTTTTTTTCCGGGTCCGTGTTGTCCAGTGGGGAAATGTCCCTGTTCTCTCGACGTGTTTGACGCTTCACTTAAACTGATGTCCTCTGTTCTTTCTTCTTCTCCTGTCTGCAGCCCTTTTCTTCTCTTCCCTGCCTGGTGCCTTGTGGTTGGTTAAACTGGGCCAGATAACAGTGCCCTAGTTTCTATCACTTTTCTCTCTTCCTCTCTCTCCCTAGTTGCCTTTGCCGAGCGTTGGGCACTCATTGCTTCATCATGAAGATGTAGTGGCGTGTGGTGCTCACACTTTCACTGGTCATTATTTGACCATTTTTATATCATAAGGATATACCACTCTAAAAAGTGCTTACTTTTCTCCAACTTTATTTCTCAGTCATATTTAACTGAACTGTTACTAATAAGAAACACACATTTTACACCACAAATAACGTCTTGGTAGGCTATTGCACCTTATATTTTGTGTAATATTTTATTAAAAAAGGCTAAAGACGGTAGAAACGATCGTGGGGGCTTCTCTTTCGTCACCACGATATATCTCATCATACTGCCTGGGCACTACTTTCACGATGACTGATTTTTCCTTTACTATACTGGTACATAAAAACGTTTACCATATGTAAAGATCTAATTTACTTCTTCAGCAAATCTGAATACTTAACAATGAAAAAAAAATAGGGCCAATTTGAGCCAATGATCTTTTTAAAAACTGTAGTACACCATGCATACAGACATAATCCAAAATTCTACAAGTTGCTCTGCAGCAGCGCGGTGAGATACCAGGAGGGTTGATGGTTTGAGTGTGGGAAGCTTCAAATGGAATATGGTATGCAAGATGGTACGCTAAGTGAGCGGCTGCAGTATTGTTTCAACAGTTGTTTCAGTTGAACAGTTGTTTCTTTCCATCTTTTTCTTTTTGACTAGTAAAATTTAGGCGTTTTAAAGGAGACGTTTAAAACCTACTCCAGCTCGGAGGCATAATCAACCTTTTCCCGAAGAAGTACTAGAGTAAATGGACATGCTTTTTATAAACCGCTCTGCCCCACTTAAGACAAGACTCTGGCCCATTTTCCAGTCCTGACACAGCTCACGCAGTTCAAGCTTTTCACCACACAGAGTGACATTGGAAGA
The DNA here is from genome assembly GCA_016785265.1 of Paraplagusia blochii. Taxonomy (NCBI): domain Eukaryota; kingdom Metazoa; phylum Chordata; class Actinopteri; order Pleuronectiformes; family Cynoglossidae; genus Paraplagusia; species Paraplagusia blochii. The sequence continues at coordinate 152,750 of JAFBJS010002552.1, read as the reverse complement.
CAGAAGTGCAGGTGAAGTGTCGAAGAAAATGGAAATTCTGGTGCTCCAGATGCTGAAACCCCCTAGATTGTAGCCCGTCTTTGACACAGAAGTGAGATTGCAGCAAATAAGTAGAGTACAGTAAAAATAAACGTAAAACATGAAGAATTACTGATTTGTTTTGAAGATTGACAGATTGAAACAAGTCTCCTCTCAAGGCTTTGAAGCAATCTATGTTTTTATACCCACAATTTTGTTCGGAACTTTAAATAAGACTTCTGAATCCATCAAAACGTTTTCAAAATAAAGGCCAAGGGGAGAAATGTCTGCTGATTGTGGATACCTTCAAATGCTTTCCCTAATCCCTAATCTTAATACTTAAGGGATTACCTTAGACAGTTTTAGACATGTCCACATGGGGGTCAGGACTACATAAGGAGATTCAGAATGAAGGAAATACCCAGACTCTTATCATTTGAATTACCAATGTCAAGTGTGTTTGTGATAGTATGGCGTGCATCATCATCCGTAGTATAATTCAACTGCATATTTGAGATAGTAGCCCGTGGTCGAGTTGTGAGACGGGGCTGGTTATCAGGAAGTCAGGAATAAATCCCAAACCTCAGATGGCCGCTGGGATTTCAGCAGTCGCTGCTTCCCAGGAGTGAGTCAATGGGTGAAATACAGAGGAGAAATTTCCTTGTGTGTAGGTGTGTCTGTGGATGTCGAGTACAGTTGCAATGAATGTTGATGCAGAGACTGAAGCGGAGACCATGCATGGAGTCTCACACTTTGCGTCAATTGAATGTAGCATTAACGTCAAGGTGCTTCCTTCAAACACCATCAGCAGATAACTGAACCAGGAAATTGATCATCACTGATAAATCATCTCCCTCTCGGTCCGTAGCTCCCTGTCTCTCTTCTTAAAAAACACCCTAAACCCCAGAGCGGGGGTTGGAGCAGATGAGAGACGGTGTTGTTCATTATCACGTTCCACCTGGATGCATTTGCAGCAAAACTGCTTTCTTTCTCCCCGAGGACAGATCTCTAGCTGTAGGTGTGAGAGGAAGCGATTGTCTCTTAAGTGTGTAATAATACAGCCTGTCTTACTGAGTGACCCTGTGACCCACTTCATTTGCTCACCATTCCCCAGAGACTGTGCAGAGATTCAATGCCTCGCAGCTGCAAAGACTCAGAGCAACAGCCAGAAGTGTGGACGGCTTTGTCACGGTGCAGGTATCACCACTAATGAAGGTGAATGGATTGAAACCTTTATTTAAGATGTGTCCACATGGTTAGAAATGCCAATGTCAAGCTTCCAATGCCCCGTGCGTTGTCGGTTCGATGACGGAAACATAAAAAAACTCTTTTGCTCAAATCAGGATTGACACTTGGAAACTCAGCAGTGATTAACTTCAATTACAGCTGCCGCCTTCACTCATAGCTTTTTGATTTCGGGATGAAAAACAACCGTAATTGGTGGCTAATTTTACCCGTTGCGGAATAGATTGCGCAGCCTTCAGAGGGACCGGCCTGTGTTTATTCGCTAATGACAGGCAACATCACTCAAGCCAAATTGGATTAGCCATGCCCACCGGCCATTTCTAAGAGGGTCACGTTAATATTCCTCTCTATGACAACGGCACCGGTTACCCTGCAGGTTCCACCTTCCTCACTCATCCAACGTGCTCTGACAGAAAACCTCCATTAAATGAAGGTTCAGTGGGACAGTGGGTGGGACAGTCAATTGCATCTTAATGAGAACAGATTGAAGAAAAATGTAATTAGGTGGAAATGAAGGAAGATCTGTTGTTGTGGTTGTTCTGAAACACAAGGTATTAGTGGTATTAGTAGAAAAAAATAATTTCCCAAAGGTAATAAACAGCTTTCATTCATTCAGCGAAAATTCCCTAGTTTAATTACACGTACTGTGTCAGACGGTGGATGTTGTTTGATTGATTTCATTTTTTTTTGTTTACAAGGCACATTTAGAACAGATTTACATTATCTTGAAAACAAACTTTATTTCACCCCATTAACTGGAGCAACTTTTGACTCTATTCACAGACTTTTCCAAAATCAAATTAAATATTTTATGAGGTTTTACTAATCATTTTGTTATCTCGCATCTTTGATTTGGCCAAAGTTTAACGCCAGATGCCCACCCCATCACTGCAGAGGGTTTGACATGGTATTTGACGCTGTGATGTAACCCAGTAGATGGAGGGATCAGGACACAATCAGGTGACACAGCAGGAAGTTGGAACAAAGATGTAGAAAAAAAATAAGTGTCAAATTTAGCTTCATACCCCAGAAAGATGACGCTAATAACATTTACTACTACTACTTCATTTATAATTTATGGGTTATTTTAAGAAGTGCAAAAATACTATATTTATACTATATTTTCAAATTATATAGATATGTTGAAATAACAACGGTCGAATATTTGCGCTGTCAATTTTTGCACATTTTTATTGTATATTTATGTACAATTGTATGGCTGTACAATACAAACAGACACCTTGGAACTTTTTTCCACACACTGGAATATAAAAGTGTGAGAAAAGCACAGTTAATACAATAAAATATATAATAAATACTGTATATTAGATACTGTATATGTATGCATGTGTTTGTATATGTATATAAACATATGTATGTATACATATATAATAGGGATGTTTGATAATATCGGTCGGCCACTATTATCGGCTGGATATTATCATAATTACAGGATCGATAAAGGTTTTTTCTTTCCATAATGGAAATCCGACAACACAATGCATGAGTTTCACCAAATTACTGGAATCACACGTTGTGTTCTTAGACATTTACGTACATTTTTTAAAGTGCTGCATATATTGGAATCAGTCGAAAATTATGTGTATGTGTATCAGCAAAATCAGATATCGGCAAAAGATAACATTGGACATCCCTAAGATATACAAATATATATATGTGTATACACGTTTAGTAAACACATTCAAACACATATACATGGTGTGGCTGAGCAAGCTTGTCTGCTGAGATCAGAGCCAACTGAATGGCCCCAAGCAGACATTCACAGGGTTTTCTTAACACAGAAATGGCATTTGTCATTTTCCCACATCGTTCCCATTACTGCCACAAAGCCTGGACCAGACCTGGAAAACATTCACCCTCCAACAGCAACACAGCTTTTCCTGAGAGAATGGAAAAAACAAGCAAAGATGGACATGCAGGGTGACATGTGCACACACACCTACACACACACACAGCCTCTCATGCCTTGTTATGAGAGCAGAGTCCTCTGGGTATGTGGTGGCAGACAGCTCCTTGTTCCTTCTGTCAGACAGGGCCACAGTTTGACACAGGAAATGGCAGCCGGATTGACTCACAGGCAGAGTGACAGACAGACGCTCATTCTGTGATACAGACTCATCCTTATCTTATTAGACAATCTGGAAGCCGTGGATCCGTTCAGAGCGAGGAGAATCCTCACTAGTGCCCTTCATTTTTTTTCAACAATTCTTGGGACGACCCCCTTTTGTCCACTGCTCTTCTCTCCTGTCAAACACAATGTCCAGTCCATCAGGAGACGAAGATGGAAGGATGGCAGACTGATATGAAAGTGAATAGAGCAGAGGTGTTCCACTGACAAAACAAACACCTTTTTCCTTTGTAAAATGTCGGCGAAGAAAAGAATGGAGGGTTGACCCAGAGAAACCTTTCATTTGTTTAGTTCCTACATTGAGCTCTGTTGCTATACATTCACTGTGCTACAAGTCAGTAGCCAAATGTAATATGATGGCTCATTTAGGACAGAAGTTTAAAAAAAGGTTTAATCTAAAAGCTTCTTTTCACCAGGCTGGATTTTCTAAAGGACAAAAGTAAGAAAGGGTCTTCGTGGGTCAGGAATCCCTCATGACGCTGAGGGATCTACAGTTTAGCACCGTCAAAAAATAATACAGGTAGAATAATACACTGCCAACTGTTACACGTTGATGCTGCACTTTCAAGTTACCCTGCAATGTGTAGCAACCACGGCACTGAATACTGTATTGCACAAACAAGAGTAATAATTCACACACTGATCATCTAAACATTTGGACACAAAATATCGGCTACAGCACAAACGGTTACATCTCTATTCCGCCTGGATGGTTTCTAAAAACATGGTAAGTAATCGAGTCTCCAACAGCTTGTCTGTTCTTCGGCTGAACCTCTCCTCTTCTCCCTGTGGTCCGTCGTCCAGAGGGAAGGTCTCGGAAATCTGTGCCTCTATTCGATGGCAGGCTGCCACGAGCCTCCAGGCTCCAGCAGGTAGTACCCCTGACTTTTTCGTCATCTTCCGTCAAACTATGACAACCTCTCAACTTGCCACCGCTCACACCGGTGTGGTCCTGCGATTCACACTGTCTTTTAAATCATTAGAAAAACAGTTATGGACCTGGAGGAACTCTGCAGCCGCATCGTGTTCAGGACTATATGTGTTCTCCGTAACACTGTCCCTGGCCAAGGCGTACATGGACAGCTCGTCCAGGGGACCACTGGAAGATGGCTTCAGACCCACCACGGGCGAATTCTCCCTGGATGCCTCCGTGGAGTGAGAGCTGGCGTGTGACGTCCGTCTGCGGTAGCGGAAACTTGGTATCCTGGAGTAAGGGGAGGAGGATGAAAGAGAACGGATGAACTCACGCCTGGCCTTCCAGCGAACCTCTTTGTTTTTCTCAATGTAGATATTGATGGCCAGAACAGCCACGGCCTCAGCAACGATAAAGGACAGAGCTCCAAAGTAGAAGGACCAGCCGTAGGAGTACGTGTACTTTTTGTCGTCGTCACCACGTTTTTCATTTGGGTCTCCTGCGTTGCTGGAGATGTAGACAATAATCCCAATAATGTTGCTCAGGCCTGATGAAGAAAGAAGCAGGAAATCATTTCATCACTTACACATATGCTCTTTCATAGTATCGACAGCAAACTAGCACTTTTCAAATACTATGCTAATAGCTTTTATTTAGCCTCTTACGCTTACTGCCGTTTTCTTCAATTTCGTGTTTTTCATTTTTCATCCCCTAGCCACTAAAGGTGAATTTGTTGGGACAAATGTATTGACAACAACAAGAATAGTTCATAGTAGTTTGAGCTGATATTTAGTATTTTTTTTTATTATGGTTTTGTCTGTGAAGATTCTCATTCATCCAGGTCATGATATCCAAAAAAGGTTTAGTTCTCAGCAACGATTTCTTCTTGGAGTTCAAAAACGTTTCATTCCTGAACTGAGGAACTTCATCAGTTTCTGGTTGATCTGGTTGACTGGTTGATCAAAAATAGCTCTTCACACCTTTGTCCAGTGGTGAGGGGAGTGGTCTAAAGGAGTAGAACTAATAGAGTTCCCTCTGACATCAACCAGAAACTGATGAAAATCCTCAGTTGAGGAATGAAACGTCTTTCAACTCCATGAAGATGTCCAGGTGCTTACAACTAAACACTTTTTGGTTTCCATGGTTTTCTTGACAGTAACCAAAACCACTTGCCTTCTTACATCAATAGCTGTGGCGCTTTACTGCCAAAAACAGGGCTGCTAGTCATTCCCATTTTCATCAGTCATTCCCTGTTTTCTTCAGGTAATATACCTTCAGCGATTAAAAGCATTTTAAGCATTAACATGAACAAGGAATTGAAGAAAACAGCAGGGTGGTCTAATTATTTTTGCCATGACTTTATTTCATCAAACCAGACCCTGTTTTTGTTCTCTAACACTGGGTAAAGTTTTTTGTACCAGCTCCAATATGTGTTTTGAACTCTCATGCTAATGGATCTTCTGTGGCTCCTGACTTGCTATAATTCCAGCCACTAAACAAGTCCACACACTGAGCCGCTTGCACTTTGGCTACTGTGTGGTCGCCCACTAATTACTGGTCTGATCACAGCCTCACCCCTTGTGTGTGTTTAAGATATGTGAACACTGTATATCTATTCTGTGGTGAGTTGGCATGATGATTACAACAGTGATGAATCGCACATTGTGACCAGAAGCTCCGGCTCATCCAGCCGCCTCCGGTTCATTAGTGCAGCGCCGGCCCCTACTGTAACTCAGCGGCAGCTGCTGCAGCTGACAACAGCGTTCACACCTCCTGCTCACCTGCGGCCACAAAGAGGATTCCCGCGCTGAGGACCACGTTGTTTGTCTTATTGTAGAGACGACCGACTCCGACGCAGAGCCCGCCCAGCATCAGCAGGATGGTGCTGAGGATGGGGAACACACTGGAAGCACGGACGATCCCTGCGGAGACAAAACAGCTCATTAACCTAAATTTAGCTGCGGGAAATCGTTTTGATACAGTTCATTAACTGATGTGATTGGACAGTAAACGGGTTAGTAAGTGTGTGCGAGTACAAATGAGTAAAATCAACCTGTCTGATAACAGATTAACAACAGAGGCGTTTTATGTCCACAACCATCTGAATGTGGAATCTGTTTTCATTACTCTGTCAGGGCCTCATCTTTCCAGCTCCTCTCCGTACTTTTTCAGGAACCGTTTTATCATGAGTAGATGCTCTGGAGGCTTGTTGTGATGAAGCTTTTCTAATCAGCCGTGGGATGTAACAGGAGCGCTCACAGACTATCACCTGCCCAGAAACACACTGCTGAGCTGCTTTGCAAGTTTCCAATAATGGAAGGACAGAGCGTTCAATCGTCGCATTAAAGAACGCTTCTTTTATTGAGTGGTTCTATTTTCTTTGTTCTACCCAGTACATCAGGAAACTGCAGAACATTGGCTGTGTTTAAGTGAAGTCTTTTTGAAATAACTAATTACAGTTGATGTTAGAGTTTGATCTTTTGTAAAAACCAATTTCCACAGCGAATTGCTCTGACGCTGTAAAGAAGCCGTTTGCCTCAGATGGTTGAATGTTGAATAAGTATGCGCCAGAAGAGGCGTATTTCTCAGAGAGGAGGGGTTTTTTTTAGCCGTTATCAGTATTTGACCTTTTACTAACTAATAATAGTGGCTGACTTGTAAAATATTCATTATTAAATTGATAGATAAGTACCATGATACATCCTCCCCCTTCACCCACATATCAGTTACCAGGGCGCAACATCCTCTACAACTTCACCCAAAATCATATTACACCACACCGCACCTTGCTGCAGGTCAGTGCTTCTCAAATAGTGGGCAGGGGGGCACGGTGCAATGCTTTTTTTCTGCCGTACTACAATAAAAACTAATTTCTTTTCCAGACTAATAAACAATGTTAATAAAGTTATTCTTGTTAGTTGAACTATATCTCTTTCTTTCTGTTTTCTTTATGTTAACAAGGATACAATGTTGTGCAGAGGTGTAGCTAGAACTATTTTATAGACAAATGCTAATATTTATAGTTGCGACGGAGAGTGGGTGGTGGGGGGTGCAAATTGTTTTCTTCTTGCTAGGCCGGGGTGTAACAGAAAATAATTGAGAAGCACTGCTGCAGGTGGTGAGCCCACTGGAAGTCAACCGCCGTAACTGGTATGATACCAGTTACAGGAGACAGAGACAATGGCAGAGACATTGAGTCCAGGCCAAAGCAAAGACCTGAAATTCAGGATATTGACTGATATTTTTAGTCTCGCACAAATGTAGATTTTATAACTTCATTCATTCATCTTCATCCTCCTCCCCATAACCGGGTTGCAGGGACAGTGCAGGGGCTTGTTTTGAGGATGCTTTTTATTTTTGATGTTGTGTTCCATTCCTAACAAAACCTTGTCCTCCTGTGAGTTGATCCCACCCCTCCCCCTTAACATTCAACTTTCTGCTTTGTGATTGCGCATTGTTAGAAATTTTCACAGGAACATACACAGAGGCTGATGGGGTTGGGGCAGCACTTACGCAGCAGGTACTCGGAGCTGTCTGTGTCGTAGTCATTGTCATCAGGGAAATGGTTGATTCTATAACAGCTTCCTTGATTGATACCTGCAGGAGAAAAAGACAGATGTCACTGAGTGACATTTCTGATTTGGCGTTTTTCTTTTGTCTGCCGACAAAGCCGAGACGAAGAAAATCCACATTTATAACCCTTTTAAACACAAGTCTGGCGTTAAACTGGATTTATTCTCTGCCTAAGGTCACACTTTAGTTTTGGTGAATTTATCTTACGCTGCTCGGCTGCAGCTGAGTGAAGTACATCTACAGCCACCGTTACATGTATCAGGTTCTAAACAGTGGCCACTGGAGTGAGATGTAACAGTGAAGGTGTCTCAGACAGGACAGGGTGAAAAGGCTGGAGTGGAAACCACCTGAGATTAGATCTGGCGGACATTTATCAAGTGGACATTTATCTCTGTGAACAATAAGAAAAATACTCTGGCAAATGATATTTTTTCTTAACAAATAGTTTAACAAGGGCAGTCAAAAAAACACAATAAGACTATTTTTAATATCTTTAATTATAAAAAGAAAAATATGTTCGTTGTTGGAGTTATGTTGGTCTTCTGGAATCGTTGTTCTCCGTCACACAAAAAGAATAGGCTCAAATTTTACAGATCTTGCAAAACCTAAGTGCCTTAGATTCTAAAAGCATGATGCACACCTTTCTTGGAAGTCTTAAGCAAAGGTTCTGCATTGTTGGTAGGTCTGTCAATGTGAAGCACTTTTGTTTGGAAACCATTGATTCCAGAAGGAAGGGCAACCAAAAGAAATAATTTACTGCTAATAATCACTGACTCCCTAATAGAAAATAATAAACAATGTTTCCATGATCAGAAATTAGACATTGTTTAGGTCGGAAAATTGCCAGACCTCTCCTTTTATTGTCACACTGACTTAAGGAAAATTAATTTGTAACATACAAATAGAAATCATTGTTCTCTGTATTGAAAAACCAAACCCGTATTTGAAGTTTTCGGCATATATGAAAATTAACCTCAGCCACTCACAGTGCCTGACGTTGCTGTTTCAGAGATCAAAAGCCTTAATCCTTTACCCCCAGAGGTTTCCAGCACTTTGACCGTTAACTTTAACCCTTGATCCTAATTGACCACCTAGTTGAACACCTGAACGGTGAAGGTGCGTAGGCCAAAGCTCAGTGCGCACATATTGGCAGAAGAACATCAGTGTAGGTATGGGCGGCCTTTCCGGCATCAGCGCATACGCTTGCTATGCAGTTGTGTGATTAAGATCTGCTGCCCGTGGGGATCTGGAGGCTGTGGACCGTGTCCAAACCATGCTTGAGTAAATGGTTGAATGCTGGGAGAAACAAGGAGCCTATTGGAAGAACAAAAGACTGTATGCTTTTAATGCTGAGCTGAGAAACAGCGGTGGAATGGAATGGAGTGGGGTGAGAGGGAGGCAGGGAGGTAGGTGAAGGCCTGTGGCGGTAATTGAGCAGGGGTATAAACAACACCTGGTCTCTGGGGGAAAATTGTTGGGGGCGGGGTTTAATGGATGTGCTCTGCGTGGCGATTATGGTGATGGTGGAGATGCTCTCTGGCTTAGTCATGTTTGCCCTGCAAAAAACCTTCAGTGGGTGGTCATTCTGCCGGACACACAGAGTTGGGTTGCATGTGGGTGTGTGTGTATGTGTTAGTGAGTGTGTGCCAATGTGCATCTTAAGTCCTGGTACCAATAAGGTAAAATTACCAAATGAAATGAAAATATAAGTGTGTTTTAATCCTTTTTTTAATAAAACCCCCCAATGTATTTGGTTTTGGCACTGGACAAAGTTAATTCTGTGCATTTCATCAAATGAGGAAGGATACAAGTATTTGTTCTATTTAATGAACAACCATGAAAAACATCATTACAGTAATTATGTAAAATAATTAGGGATGAACTGATTCAAGTACCAGTATCTACATAGATGATTCCAAGTGTGTGTGCGTTTCGGAATTACTGTGTATGGAGTGTTCTACTGTCTGTGTACATTAGCATTTTTTATCTGATTAATTTCACAAGTTAATTAACAAGATTAGCCTGTTCATTCTCACAGCTCTCAGAGGATATTTTTAAATTCAGGCTTTGCATGTGGTGGGTCTCGAACACAGCTGGTTATTGTCGCATTGTATAGATACTCAAACAGTGGGGCAAACCCCTGGGGAGGGCGCCTGGTTGGGGGAGGGACATGATGGGCTTCCAATTGATTATGGCACATTGGACAGAAGTGTATCACTACTGTAATGCTTTAACGACAACAAGCCTGCAGTCATTAGGTGGCAACAACTCAAGCAGTAGTTTGAGTATCTAGGTGTAGATAGACATATAGATATGTCTCTATGTGTCAACAATGGACAGGATGATAAAGCTAAAGTTGCCAGACGGTTTGGACATGCTCAGAAAAGGGACAACGGATACATTGGTAGAAGAATGATCCTAGAGATGGAGCTACCAGGTAGGAGACAAAGAGGAGATTGATGGATGCAGTGAGGTAGGACATGGAGGTAGTTGGAGTCAGAGTAGAAGATGGGAAGATGGAGAGAACTGGGGGAGATGGAAAATGATGACTCACTGTGGCAACCTCTGAAAAAGGCACAAATTGAAAGGAGAAGAAGAAAGAGACTATCAACAGTGACTTATTGAAACTTTGTGTCTCTGCCAAAAAAAAAAATGGAATCTCACATCAACTCACAACAACCTGCCCAACACACAAAGGCTGCTTCACGTCTGGTGTTCAGAGCTGACTGACCAGAGTGTAAATGTCAACCATCCCATTAACAGACAACAAAGAGTGGCAGGCCGGCGTCTGTGGTTTTGATTTCCCAGGTGCTCGGATCAGCCGTCACTGTCTGTGTCACAGCTTTTAAAGGACATGTTTCCATTAACTAGGTCTGCCGCCTAATAAGGGACATCAAATTAATTAGCGTTGAATCGGTTGGTGGAAATGGAGCACTGGATTCTGTTTCTGTGTCTCGTCACCAATGGGGCCAAAAGGGTTCTTCATACTAATTTTAGGCAGTGAAGTGAGACTTTTTTTTGTACCCGGTGACATGAAAACGGCGACGATAACGGAACAGCAGACGCCTATGACGGGCGTTAACACCACGCTTTGGTTGGTCGCTGCTTTCACAAACCCATTTCATTGTCTGACTGCAGTAGTGTGTGAGCGTCTGCCGACAAACTGTTGAAAAATGACCGCACGCACAAAACCCAGCTTTTTTCCGTGAGCTCTGACGACAGTGATTAATTCGGCCTCATACAGACTTGGAGTCTAGACTCTATCTACTCCGGCATGTCTGACTCCTTCCTTCGTCCTTGTGTGTGTGTGTGTGTGTGTGTGTGTGTATATAAATGGCAATATTGCTTCTGATCTTAAATGTGATTATAACCCCAGGCCTCAAGGTCTGTGATTTATAACTGACAGTTATCAGGTCAGTGTCTGTGTTTAGTTTGTGTGTGTGTGTATATTGAGTGTCCGTGCACGTGTGGAGACATTCAGATGATTTCTTCTTTTTTTTTTTTTTTTATAAATGAAATGATGTCCCAAATCTTGACGAGCTGCTGTAGGAAGGAAAGAAGATTGAGGAGCAAAGGAAGTGGAGATTAAACAAAGGAGGAAATTAAACGACAAAAAAAGAAGAACTAAGGGTGTTGGGACTCTGATAGAGGAAGATAGATTCACTTAAAGGAAAAAATAGCGTCAGCAGTGCAAAAATGTCTAACACCCGATGGAAATGCTGAAGGACAGGAGTCCTGCAGCACAGTAACAGGTCGAGGACCCGTTGAAATGCCCAGAGAACTTGTCCTGTGCAGCAGCTTGACTCCCTCATCACTGCTGTCATCTCTTCTCCACATTGGCTTTTTGGTTAATTCGTGGCTGTCAACACTTAAAAAGTGATTATGGTAATGTGAACAGCTTTTACTGCGTCTGCTGTGATGATTATACGGAGCAGCCTTCGAGGAACAGTTGTCCAGAGTTTGATTTATGTGTTTTAGTTTTGTCCATGATTCATCGCAGCTTCACAGTTATTACTGCCACGTCAACGTGTTTGGTACAATCTGTGACTTTGACTTATAGAATGGAGACCCTGTTTTTCTGGTCGATGTAAATACAACTGTATCACCACTAGGAGCAGTTGGCTTCATGGAACATGGTTTAATATATTCGCCTGGGGAAGATACAATGCTCAGGGGACCTGAGCTGTCACTGGATGGTAGGGGGACTTGAACCGGGGGTCTTGCAGAACCAACTCTACTACCTTAACCACACTAACCACTTAAACCTAAACCATAAAGATACCCACAACCATAAGGATACATAATTTAGGGTAAACAGTCCAATGAGGCACGGATGGGGTTCGAACCACGATTTTCGGTTTACGAGACCAACACCTTACCACTTGGCCACCGCGCCATGCATAGACAAGTTCAGTTTATTAGGTTTTTATATGTACAATAATACAATGTTTCAAATCACTATAACTTGGATAGATTTGAGTGGATTTATTTTTGGTACTCTTACTCCACTACAGTAGGCTACACTGGGATTGTTACTTTTAGAGATACAGGATAATACTTCAGTTCCCTGTAGATCAGTATCTCTTCTTTTAATTTGTCACAACAACCAATTAATACCAATTATTCAACCATTTAAACAATACCCCTGGTGCGCATTCTTGTCATGAGATCCTACTCGATCTCAGCGCTTCAGAGGTTCAATATCCACCCCAGCAACGTCCAACCTGAGGAAACATCATTCATTGCTCACGACTGCCACACATTATCATCTGCTTATCTGTTAACGGGTAGCAGGGACAGTAGTCCAATGACAGCGCCACGTAATTAGTGCAGCTCCTATACAGGTGGTGAGCCCACTAGGAGGAGCCCTCTTTCCTCGCAGGGATTCAATCTTTCCCAGTGAATGTTTTCTGAAGTTCCACACCAATAGCAGAGGCATTGACTCAGGGTCAGAGCGCCACCACCGCACACGAGAAAATTATAGGTTTTTAAGTGCACTTATGGTCTGGGAAAAATATGGTATGTGTAGCCGTTATCTTCTAATCAGAGGTTCATGGGTTTGATTCCATTTAGATTCCAATGTGTCTCATATCCAGGATACTGACCCTGCAACTTCTCATTGTACACAGTCGTGGTCAGAGGCAACCAAGCCTGTGTTAATGGGAGCATTTGTGTGAAATGTAGGACTTCCGAATTGAAACTCTGTGCCAAAACAACTTCATGTCTCTCCTGAATGAGCTGAAAACTAGTCTTCAGACATAAGAACGCTCTTGAATGAAAAAAAAATCTTGATTTTGATCCTCATGATTTTCAACAATATGACATTTTCATCTTTACCAACTAAAATGTTAATACTGTGGCAGATCCCTCACACTGGTGTGACTCTGGATTCTGCTGTTAGGAGATATCTTTCGCCCAGATGGTCTTTATTGATTGTTAGCTTTATTGTGCTGGTTCCCAGCCTGGATAAATACAATCCAGAAAAACAAAACCTTTCCAGTTTAAACTGCGGGTTCTTGATGATGAGACCCATTTTTATTTTTCTGACTAAATCTAGGTTAAATGTTTGGTTTTTTTTGCGGAAGTACAGTGAGGTTTTGCAAACCATGAATACAGATATTGGAATGTAAATAATCCAAAAATGTAAAGGCTCCGAGACTGGTGCTCCTCACTGATTTGTAGTGGATTCCCCCCTGAAGAGATAAAATCCCGGGTAATCCCGCTGGCGCAAAGAAATAAAATTGTAGATTAACCTTCAACAAATTACAAGAGAAATAATGGGCTCCCTGAGACTGACTGGAGCTGAAAAGCCTCACGCTGAGCATCTCTTCTGCTTCACCATAGTAACTGCTGTTAGTCTTTAATAAGCTCATTTACATAAACAATCTGCTCAAATGCTTTTGACGTCTTCATTGTACTACGGTCGTAGCCAAATAGAAGACATGTATCCCCCGCCCCTACACCCTTACCCTCCCAATCTGCCACCGCTTAGCGGGACACGACTGCAAACAACCGCGGACACATACAGTCGGCGCAGACACGTGTACAAACGAAGCAGCTGTCGCAACAGAGGTGCCAGTGACAACAGGATGATGTAGGTTGTCATTATTTTGAATTGGCTCAGCCAATAAGGGAGAGGCCTCGGCGGAGTACGCCGACAGCCCTGCCTCGTCAAGTTGTAGCGGTTGCTCACTCTACGCACTTCATCATGACAATGAGCTTGGAGTGACACAAGCCACAAACGACACACTCTAACATATACAGGCTGATAAATCCACCAGTCAGACGCGACAGTGATATATTTCACATTTCGCTTGAACCGAGCAACTTCCCCAGGTTGCGATGCAACATAACAGATTTTCAACAATTAGGAGCAGCGACACCTCCTTCTGTTCCACGCTCTCGCTGTTCTCAGATCTGTGACGAGACACTACGAATAACAATCTGTAGTTTGCAGCAGGTGAGAATATTAGCTTTTATGAAACACAGATTTGGCGTCGTTATCCCAGCTCCAAATCAAACACAGATGCGCGCTGGGACTTGGCAGTGCATGAATTCATGACTGTGAAGACAGTGGATGCCAGGGCTGAAGATAAAAGCATCTGTGTTATCAAACAAACACCTCCTTTGACAGTCAGACGAGGACAAACCAGGAGCAATTTGGCCGAGACGTCAGCGATTCAGGGTTGATATGAACGACGGTGGACTAATTAAATTGTCACCAGGCTGTAATTTGGTTGCACCGCTCTGCATGTGTAGCCTCATTGTTGAGAGAAAATTAAAAATCTACCAGCTTCGGTTGATGGCTGCAGTGCTGACACTAATAAAAATGTACAGAAAGGATGCAGGTTGGTTCATTAAGTTAATTGGAGACTCTATAATTACTGTAGACACAAACATGAGTGTGAAAGGCTGACTCTGTCACAGTCTGGGGATCCCTCCCTCAACCCCCTAAGACCTTTAAAGGTCTAGTGTTCAATAATTAATTAAATGTAATAGTGAGACGACATAGGGGACAACAGGTGAGGTGACTCGTCTCCGCACAGACTCCTCTGCTCATTAGGGATTCTACGGTGGCCTTCTGCGACCAAAAACCATAGTGAACCATACACAAAAGTCTTCTTCTTCTTTTCCTTTTGGCTTGTCCCTTTTTTCTGTCCTCCCTCTCTGCATCCACCAATCTCCTCTTTGTCTCCTACCTGGTAGCTCCATCTCTGGGATCAATCTTCTACCAATGTATCCACTCTCCTTCCTCTGTCCAAACCATCTCATAGGACCAAACCATCTCGTCTTCTCTAGGTTTTTTTTCCAAACCTTCCTGTCTGTGTTGTCCCTCTAATCACCTCATTCCTGATCCTGTCCATTTTTGTCACCCCTAAAGAGCATCACAGGATCTTTAACTCCTCCTGTCTTCTACCTATTCCTGCTGTCTCTAAGCGTGCAACCACAAAATCCTTGAAGGACTTCATGAGCATGAAACCCTTTGCATTCATTCATTTATTCATTCATCTTCATCCTCTTCTCCCTTACCTTGTTGCCGGGGCAGGACTTTCAATGACCCCAAATCCCACAGTACAGAAGTTATGTGGGACAGTGCCATGCTCAGAGCAACCTAGCAGCTGGTGGCTTTGAACCTCCACTTCCTTAGCCGCTAACTTTTGCATGATTTTGTTACTAAGTCCACATTTTGTGCGGGTTAGATTCCCAGCCTATGCAACTTATTTTTGTTGGTTCCATAGTGTAACGGTTGGAAGGTTTGCCTTCAAAAGCAGAGAGTCCTGGGTTTGATTCCCAGCGTAACCACGTGATTGGTGCTTATCCGGGGCAGCCTGTTAACAGCAGTTACAAAATGACTGCTGCTGTGAACACAATAATTTCCATTCAAATTATTCATGCGTTGTGTAAAAAAAGCCTCATCTAAGAAACTGTAACACAGCTCAACTGTTGGGAACACCTGACAGTTCTATAGATATCAAAAAACAGAAATCCTTCAAACGATGACATCGCCATTAGAATTCAGTTTTTCACTTCTCCTTGTTATAAATCAGTGTTACTACAAGGCTGATTGAACCACGTATTTGCTGCAGCTTTATTCTCGACACACACACACACACACACACACAGACTGCTACATTCATCATTCTCTGCTTCCGTCCTCAGTCAAAGCTGCTTTTTCTCCCGTCTACAGTTTCCACTTCGCTCCATTTTGTACAAAATCCTTTAACAACCCGGCGCACGAGCTTGAGCTGGAGACTTGTAAGCTGTCAAACTTACTAAGTAGCTGTCAAACTGAAATTCTCTCTCACTTTAGTTGCAGTCAGCTGTCACTTTAGCAGCATAATCACACTGTGACTCATGGCTGCCCCCAGAGGCTTTTCAGAGGTTGAGACTATGTCCACTTTCACCAGTGATGACAGAGGAAAATTGTCAAATTTGTCTAATTTTCACTGTAATTGAACAAATGTCCAACTATTAGTTGTTTGCTCAAACAGTGGTTCTCAATTGGTGGGTCCCGACCCAAAATGGGTCACGAAGCCATTCTGAATGGGTCGCGAATAGCTGGTCAAAAATCAAAATAATGTGAATCAGCTGTTGAGCATGTGCTTTATTTTAGAAAATCTGATTTTGCTGTTTTGATTTTTTTTTTGTTGTTGTTGCACCAAAGTCTGTGCACCTGCTTGATGTGTCTTTTTCATTGAGGAGCGACGAAGGAAGATAAAAACAGACCAGCAATAGTAGAGGAAATGGAAAGAAGGAAGAAAAACAAGGAAAGCAGGGAGAGCGAATAGTTGTTAAATTAAAGAAAGGAGGAAGGGAAAAAGAATTGAAAAGGTAAGAAGATACGAGCAAGGAGTGAAGGAGAGGAGAGATTAAGGAACAGTAGAGAAGAAGACTGAGCGAACATCTAAACCTGCAGAGGAACAAATTGAGTCAGTGGAAGTTGGCGTCCTGCTGCTAAATGACTGCACCTGCACGGCTTCCCGATTGTCACATTTTAATTACAGACACGGTGGAGCATGTTGGAAACACAGTAACAACTTCCCCTTTTCTTCTCCCCCTCCTCACCCATCACTGTCCTACACTGCCTCACAGAAAGGAGCTGGAAGGAGAGCCCACCTCCGCCTCTGCCCACGTCACGCTGCGATGTTTACTGTAAACACCTGTTAATTGGATTATCCATTAGGTTAGTTTCTCTTCCGTACGATGCACTCGGTTGCGTTTACTAAAATGGCACATGAGCGTGGGCCACCGAGGTTCTGTCGAATCTGATGCTAATTTGTCACGCATAAAGCAGAAGAGACAATCAAAACAGCTGTTAAGAAACGGAAAGGACTCCATTACTGTGACCTCACTCTCTCATTCTAAAGTGGCTTCATTCAATATATTCCTGCTGCTGCTGGAGGAGAGGAAGAGCTTGTTGAGCAGAGCGCAAAAAAACACATTTATTACAGGGTGGTGCGAAGAGTGATGGGCCGGAGAGTTCAAAACAGTTCTGCTGTGTGTTTAACAACAACACGTCGGCGCCTGGAGAAACACTAGACGCAATCTGCTCGGCCAAATGTGCTGATGTTTTCCCCCAGAGCTGAGAAACACACAGATCTGTCCCCGTCAATAACCCTCTGTTTCTGTCATCATGACCGGAGGTGTGTGCATGTGGGGAGGGGGTCTCTTCCTATCTTGTCTTCTCCTCTATACTTATGAGTCTCCATGACAACAGAGCCACCGTCCAGCCGCGTGGAGCCGCGAGCGGAGACACAGAAGTGAAACTGTTAACGGCGGGGACGGTGATTTGATCAGCTGGTCTTTGTTTGGGCAAATGACGCCTTCATGAAGTCGTCCCAGCAGTGCAGGGTCTCTTTCCCCAGCCTCATCAACATCGATTCACTCTTTACCGTCATAATCCACTGTCATTACTCACTCCCTGCATTATTTCTGCTGGGAAATCTTGTTTGACATAATGGTGAGCTCACATCTGTGATGTCGTGTCACTACCCAGAGTCTCACAGGACGAAATACAGAACTGTTACTCAGTCCACGTCCCAGACAGGAGCCCGAAGACAAGCCTGGAAAACTACTGTTTTGAAACTACTGTATTGATCACTGACAACAGGAGACAGTAGACTTTTCTAAAGAGTCAAACTGCAGTCCAAAAGTACTTTATAAAGCAGTGGCTTCTGTCAATATATCAGAGGTCTCAAACCTGCGGCCCGTGGACCATTTGGGACCCAAGGAACGATATTCTGCGGCCCCCACTTTGATGTGAAAGTTGAATTCATAATAATATTTTATAGATTTGAGATTTGTCCACATTTTATAGATCTCAAAACCCTAATCCACAGTCTCCTTCTGGTTCAGTGTTGTAATTTTAATTAATTTTTTCTTTTGTATTGAACACTAAAGGGTGATGCAGCCCTTCGGTGACCTGAGGTAAGTCGTTTCCCTCAATTGGTTAATTGCTTTGGAAATGGAAAAAACAACTTCAGTCACTAATATTTTGAGATTTGACAAAAAATCGCTGCCCCGCCGATGGCGTGCACTTCAATGCCTTCACTGTCAAAGATGTGACAATAAAATGTTTTATGATCCATTCAAAGAAGGGGAAACACGTAGATGTGTTTTAGTTGTTAAAATCAAACTGATTTTGGAAAGTATCGCATCAGTCTTGAGACTTTTTGACTCACAGCCATCAGTTAAACATGTGAAAACTTCAGTTTTACCTCATATTGGTATTGAGTGAAGGTAAAAATAATAATAATAATAATAGTAATAATTGTCTTTTCCTTGCCCCTTTATCATGGGTTCCCAGAGCACATCATCAATTTCATTTCACTCTGTTCTCTGCATCTTAATAATAATATTAATAATAATAATGGACCCTTCATTACTGCACATGAACTGGATCATTACTGTAAACCAACAAAAAAAAATACATTTTGCTTGAATCAAACACATTCTTTGGATGTGATTCTGTTTCAGCATGACTACTTGAAAAGCACGAGAATATCTATGTTATTGTCCATTTAACAAATGTGTTGGTCTCTGTGTATAACATCACTGGTCTTTGTTAAACGTGGCTTTCAGATGCAGCTGGAACACAATGTGCTGCGTTCAGGGGACTCCTCCTCCTGTAAAGTCAACTGTGACTCCGCGCCCAAAATCTTGGACAAATCAGTCTGTGATGATTTCATTTATTTGGATTTTCAACATAAATGCCTTTTATTTTGAAGCTTGTTTTAGACCCTGTGTACTTTTCTACTTTAAGTAATATATTTATATTATTTTTTTTTATTAGTTTTGAATTTTTTTTAGCGATTTTATGTGATGGTTTTGTTTCCTTGACATCCTGGTCCGGATGTTTGGTCCGTGAAGGCAACCATCCAGTCACATCCACTCACGTGAAAGCTGCAGCCAGGAGTCGTGGGGTTGGCCGGAAGGGAAATCGCTTCAATGAATGAGAGTCTGTCTGCCTCTGAATTAGGACGTCACAGTCCACGCAAATCCCGAACACCGACTGCGTAAAACCGCGTTCCAAAACTTCCGTTTTGACTTTTTTTTTTTTTTTTGTCTGCGTCTCCAATTATTCCTTATTTTGCATAACCATGACGTGAACTCAGAACCATCTATTTTTACATCACTGGGCATGTTTCCATAGCGATTCCACGGATGTTGCCAAGCAACAGCATCGGATACAATGAAGACATGAATGAAAGTAGACCTATAATGTGCTCTTGTGGTGACTTCACGGTGAATGGAGCCAGACGCGCCGGTTTGGCATCGTTAACTCAGCCCCTCGGTTCACTGTGCCAGAACGGTGCGATGTAACAGTTGGCACTAGAGTGTGATAATCCCGTAATTCCACTGTAATCTGTCACTTGGGCAACGGGGGAGTTGTGCAGAGAGATTCTCCTCACTCGACATCACAGGTTTTCGTGCAAAATCGTGTTTTTCCTGCGCGCTTTTATCCTGATCTCGCGTGCGTAAAAGCACACCGACTGGTTTGAGTCCAATCCGCGGTGCGCGCAAGCATCCACGGAGCGCACGGACCCGTGCGCTCCGTGGATGCTTGCGCGCACCGCAGATTGGACTCAAAACTATAGTTGTCGGTTCCAAAACATCACCCGCTCCCAGGAAAGACCTCGAACACCGAAGTGACGCCGAACTCACCTTCAATACAGCAGATCCTCCACAGCCCGGAGTGGGTGAGATCGCCTTTCTTACTTTTGGGCTGCGACTGGGTGTCGTCCGTGGAGGCATTGGTTGCGTTACAGATGTACGCCCGGGAATAGAGCCAGTAGTCCGTGCCAACGGCGATGGTCATCAGGCTGAAGGCGGCGAAGGCACCCACGGTGGCCAGCAGCGTTTGAACCCCGCGGTCACACCAAGCCATGACGCCTCATGCCTGTCCACACCGGTCCAGCGTGTACGCACCGGAGCGCGTCAGGGCGCGGATGCTCTGCTCTCTCTCTCTCCCTCTCTCTCTCTGTGTCTTTCTCTCTATCTTTCACTCCCTCTCTCACCCGCTCTCTCTGTCTCTCCTCACCCCGATGCCAAAACCAAGTGTCTGTTGCCGTGAAAAGTGACAAAGACACAACTGTTGTCTTCACTCCAGAAGCTCCACACCTCTGAAGCGCACACTCGCCCTTCTCCGGCCTCGGTCAACCCCTTCACTCCCTTCCCTTCATTTCCACCACTTTTTGTTTTTTTCCTCTTGTCTTCACCCGGACTGAGTCTCAACAGCCAAAGCGCGTAACGTCAACTGTTCTACACCGAGACCCCACCCTCACCAAACCTAAACCAATGGATGACATGTGCTGTCGGGTGGTGGAGAAGGGGAAGAAACCCACATAGATCACCGTGGGCTTATAAATATATGTAGATTATTCACAACACTGTTTATGAGTCAAACAATGAGTGTTGGGCAGGAGATAAGGTGCATGGACACCCACCAGTGGAATTAGTATTCATGAATATAAAAGACCAGAGTCAGATGTTACTGGGGTGAGGAGGGTGAGGAGTGGGAGACAGAAGTAGAGCCCAGCTCTGAAACAATGGATGGAAAGATGGAAAGGATGGATATACTGGAGAAGGGTTTAGATAAACAGTTTCTGTTAAAAATAATGTTTTAACAGAAGAGAAAAGTAATGTTTAGTTATAGCTGAGAATTTATTCTCACTTCATTCATTCATCTTTATCTAAGCGTCAGATTTGCTCTGTGGTTTCTTCATTGACATTTCTCAGCCAGTAAACTCAGCTCCATCCCCTGGAGGGATGCTACAGGCACTGTCCACTGTTATTTCTTTCTGGGCAGTGGTGCAAAGTGGTTAAGGAACCGGACTGGGGTGTGGAGGGTCCCTGATTCGAATCCATCATTTGCCGGGTTAGCACTGAGATTACATTTTGTTGTGTGCAGTGGTGTGGATCACAATGTGACAATGACAACGGAGTTTACTTTCCTTCCTTTCATTCCTTACTTTATCCTTTTATCCGTTGTAGGGTCTCGGGGCTGCAGTCTCCACGGCTGCCACCCAAATCCCACTGCACCACATTGTGAGGCTTCCTGTGGGTGGAAGTGATGTGGGTTGGGACAGTGCACTTCAATGGCAACCCAGCGGTGGACTTGAACCTAAAGCCTTGCAGGCCCAAGTCTGCTTCCTTAACCACACTGCACCATACTGTGGCAGTGTGGCACAACCTGTGGCTCCTGAGGCTGATGTGGCTCTTTAGCGTCTGTGCATTAAATCACTGCAGGAAAGTATTCGAAGTGAAGATTTCGGATGTGCTGCTTAACCAAGCATTGGTGGTTCAGTGGTAGAATTCTCGCCTGCCACGCGGGAGGCCCGGGTTCGATTCCCGGCCAATGCAGCTTGTACTTTTTGGTTCCGCGGCGCGGCATTCAGTGAGCTGCTGCTTTCCTAAACACAAGGCACCACTGCCGACTCCACTATTGTTTAATTGATTTTCATTTTGTGTGGAAGCGCTTTATCTTTTTAACTTAAAATCATTTTATGTTAAGCATTTTGTTATCGTCTTTTATTTTATTGTTTTTAATGAGATAAACTCCAAACCTCCTGTAATTTTGTGTATCTGATTGAACAGTTACTCAGTACATCGTAGTTGTTCAACTCGTACTTTATTGTCAAGTATTAGTGAGTACAATTTTCGGCTACTCTACCCGCCACTGCTTCTAACAGATCTCTTTAACCACCAGGTCACCACTGCTGCCCATTTCAAGAATAATGTTTAATACTTAACACTGCGATCTGATAACGGACAAGAAGGTGAATAAATGACTGAAAATATGAGGTTCACTGGTTTGGAAACCTCTGTAAAAGTCCAAAGAAAAACTTGTGAGTCTGTCTTGAAGTGACCAGATTGGACAGGATTAACAATGATCACAACAAATGGCCAAGTTGAGTAATTTGGACGCAATGACAGTGAGCCAAGGTTGTGACGGCGTGGATGCTCGCCATCAGGATTAGGAGAGTGTTGTAGATTGGACAAATGATAGAGGGTGAGCAACCAGACAACGATTCCAAAGAAGAAAGATTACAGAGAAAGACATTAAAACCGTTGTGGTGACAGTAGAGTAATAAAAAACTGAGGTGGAACAAAACATTAATTCTGGACAACTTCAGAAGAGTAATCTGCATTTGCAAGTGACAAATACATAAAACATGAGCATGTTACCAAATGTCACCTACATCCACACCAATACTTTCTCTGACTTTAATCACACTGCTGACAAATTAGTTGATTAAACCTGCTGTGAGAAAAAGAATGAATCAATGCCAGTACTAATAAAAGTCAGCGAGGCAGATGGAAGACTTTCAAACCAGCGAGAAAAAAAAAAATTAAAATAAAAAAAACATCTTCTGGCAACACACCTTACAGACTTTTGGTGTCAAAACAACATCTGATTAACAGATGTGTGATTACAACACAAACTGCAGGAAGAATCACCAATTTATTATTCTTGTTGGTTAAAAAAACAAGTATAAAAATATTAAATAAGAATTATTTATCTGGTAAATAACATTTGGTGTGTTAAAAACGTCAGTTGAATTAGAATGTAAGAAATATGGCTGATGCTTTTATGTAAGTAATGTTTTTTGTCTTTGGGAAAACCATGTTAAGTCCTGCTTACTGTATGTGGTATATGCTATGTTACCACTAACAGCCAGCAGGGGGCAATGACACTACAGGTCAGGTAAAATCCCCCTGCCTCTCTCGGTAGCTTCATTTATTTTCTTTAAATTGTCATTAACATTGAGCCTCCTTGTTGTACAATTTTAATTATTTTGTAATATGATTGCTCCTGACTCCAAAAAGTAATATTTTTGAAACAATTTTACACAAATTCAGGAGCCCACGGCTCGGTTTAGCTAATGCTAACACAACTGCTATCCTTTGCCGGAGTTTTATTATTTATTAATATATAATTTCCTCACTACAAATTATGGACATGTTTAGTGTACTTTGTTTTACATATACTGTATACAGTATATATTCATATCTCTAATTCCAGTGTTTTAGTATAACGGCGTATACTATTATTTTCTTTATTGCTCTCACACACTCCTCCATTTTTGCCGTTCACTTGAAATTATCTTCCAAACTAATGTAAGCACGAGTTTAATGTGTAACGAACAGAAGTGCTTTGTGAACTATAAAAACAGTGTTTCAAACATCCCCATCCTCTTGGTGGCGCCAGCTCGCTTTTGCAGTGAGGGGAATCAGGGTAGAAGAAAACTACAATCGCTTTCAGAGCAAACAAAATCCTAAGGTCTAGTCTCTGACGTAATCATTTAGAGCCACATGTTAGTAAAGCGCATGCGCCTTGTGCCATCGAAGGCAGTCTGCTGCTGGCAGTAACTACGCATGCGGCTCAGCAAGTATGGCACCCTTGTCTTTACCTTGTCTTTTTCTGTGAAACGGTAAAACAAAAGGCCTGCCCCCCTTTTCATGAGCTCGACTCCATCGCCATCGTTACTTTACGTGTAATCACGATTACTTATTGGATTACTATACTTTTGTTTATTAAAATAACCAGGCGTCGCCGACGGCGGAGGCAGCGTCCGACATGGATGGTGACTACCAGGAGCAAAGCGGCGAGACTAAGTCGGCCATGACTTCTTGGCGTTATCGCCACCATTTCACGTACAGGGCAGATCAGGGGAAAAATATCATCGTCCAATGTAATCTATGTCTCCCGAAGGTCAACCTGCTGTCCACGTCGAAAACATCAACATCAAACCTTAAGAAGCATTTAGACGTGAGTCACACGATGTGAAAAAACTGGCGAAGTTAATGAGTAATAAAGTTAATAAATAATCATGAATACTGTTCATTACTAGTAACGTTGTATCAAATCCCCAAGCTGGTTGCCATTTAGGAAAGATAAGCATTTTAAATGCAGTGTATGTGAGAGATACTGTGTCTTTTTTGCACTTTAATCACACTTAGGAGTTTGTTGTGCTGTAAACTAAAGATATATTAATGATACACCTCCAGTCATTGATCCTAAATCTGTTGTTTTATCCTTCAGAGATCACACTCAGGCTGTGAAGCCTGTTCTGATGTGAAGAGAGGGAGGAAAAAGGAGGAGAATAACGGAGAGAAGACGGGGTACGTCCAGCTAAAGAAGTTAAAAGCAGAAATAATCTCCAAGTGCAAGACACAGTCAAGGATGGACGATCTGCTCTTCAACTTCATCGTGGAGGACTGCCAGTCATTCCACATCCTGGAGCAACCTGGCTTCAGGAAGCTCATTACCGGCCTAAGTGAAGGGCTGAAGTGCATGGACAAGGCGATGTTGTTCACCACAGTGGACCAGAGGATCTTGAAGATGCGGGAGGATCTCATGGCAAAACTCAGTAAAGTCCAATATGTGTGCACCACAGCGGACATCTGGACGGCCAACAACCGGAGCTACTTTGGAATGACTTGTCACTGGATCGACGAGGATTTTTTAGAGAGAAAATCGGCAGCTCTGGGTTTCCCGCGGCTGCAGGGCAGGATCACGCACGACGTAATCGCTGCACGAATACACGACATACACGTGGCCTTCAACATCGAGAGCAAAGTTCAAACCACTTTCACCGACAACGGCAGCCCGTTTGTTAGTGTCTTTAAAGAGTTTGTGGTGGACGGCGAGGACACCGACGACGACATCGGCTTTTACGAGTCGGTCAGCGACATCCTTGAAGGAGAACCTGAGGAGGACCTTCTCCTGTTCCTGCCTCCTCTGCAGCGCTGTGCGTCACACACCCTGGAGCAGATTGTTTCAGAGGACCTTTATCAGGCTCTGTCCCAGGGACCCATGTGTCAGCTGTACTTCAGCACAATGACCAAGGTGTTTGCCATATGGAGCAAATGTCACCACCTACAGGTGGGTATGGAAGCTGCGCAGCAGATAGGAAAGATGGCCCTGGCCGTCCCAGCTGTGAATCGTTGGCACGTGGAGTTCTGCACGATGCAGAAGATCGTCTCTCTCAGTGAGAGGGAGCTCACAGAGTTGCGGGCCCGCCTGGAGATCCCAAGCCTGCAGCCAGAGGAGATGGCTTTCCTCAAAGAATACGTTACCATTTTCCACCCGCTGGCTTTTGCACTTGATCTTTTCCAAGTGGAGCAGAAATGTTACCTGGGTCTGCTCATCCCCACTGTTCTCAGTCTGAAGAACAAATTAAATGAGCAGAAAGATGGAGCAAAATACTTTGGTGGTGTCATTGACACCGTTGTGTTGGCCATCGATATGCGGTTCCAGGATCTGTTCGCCAGCCGAGAAGCGCGGATAGCAACAGCCACCACCCCTCAGTTCCGTTTGTGGTGGATGCCCGCATCCGAGAGAGACGAGATGTGCTCCGTGCTGGCCACAGAGGCCTCGCAGATCGAGCCACGTCACACAGCCGAGGCCGACACCAGCCATAACGTAACCGTCATTAAATCCGAAGACGACTTTTTTAATTACGGGCCCGTGGAGCCAGCGATACAGATCCCACTAAGAGGAGTCAAGGAAGAGATACGCATGTACGTCGGAGGAACCGGAAAGTTCTTGGAGTGCCTACAGGAGTTCCCCAGGGTGAAGCAGCTATTCCTTAAATTCAACACCACCCTGCCTTCCACGGCGCCCGTCCAGCGTCTCTTCAGTCACAAGGGTAACCTGATGACATCGCAGAGGAACTTTCTCACGGACGACTACTTTGAGCGCGTGCAACTGTTGAGATACAACAACAACTTGTGCTCGTTGACCGGCGTCGACACAACACAAAGTCAGGGACACTCTCACGCTCTGAGTTCTTCACACTGACCCTGATTGAACAAACTGAAACGGTGCGGGGAGTTTTCGTAGACTGTAAATTCCTAAAGTGTTTTGTAACGTTACATTAACCTAGTTTTATAAATGTAGCTCCTGTTAAGACTACAGTCTAATTTAACAATTATTGAACAGTAGTGGCAGTCATTAACAATGACACCTACTGACACCTACATTGACAATCCTTTGTGTCTGAATACTGTGATTGGATATAGGTTTAAATAGTGATTTTTTTATATATATAAACATATATAAATTTTTTCTGTCATAATCCACCTATAATTTAAAGAGTTTAGAAACTATTAATTTCTGTTTGGTGACTGATTTTTTTTGCATTCTACACAGACCACACCATCACACAGATCCCAACTCAAATAATGCTGTATTTCTTGAAAAAAAAAAACAAAACAGACAAACAAAGATGAGGAAGTGAGCAAATGCAGCCGTGGCAGTGCTGCACCGTCCCCCTGTGTATTCCTTGCCATGTGTCCAGATGTCAGGGAAGAGCTTGTCTCGTCTCACAGCTGCTCAGAGACCAGCAGGAGGCTGTCAGTGAATACAAACTCACATCTATCAGGAGCATAGCTGTCTGAAACATGACAGTCGTAAGGATGCTACTGCACCCCAGGTCTCCCAGAGTCTAAACCCTGGAGTTTTCCTTTCCTTGTTGAACAACATCGCCTCCAGGACTATTCATTATTATGACATGTTTCAGTTGTCTGCTTTGTCAGAAAGCCTCAGCTCAGTGTGTCCTGGAAATGATGTTGTCATGGTCCGTGGTCCATGTGTGATTGGGAATGTGTTCAGTAAGACAGGGAATGTGGAAAGAACATTCAGATAAGGTTCCATTTTTAAGGCATTGAGTTTTATATTTGTAGTTTAGTCATGAAAACAATAGAGTAGTGATGTCAGGGACTGTTCATTCCACTACTCCTTTTAAAGATTAACTTTCAGAAAAATACTTTTAGTGAATGTGTAGTTCAAAGTTTGGGAAGTACTGCTTAAACTACAACAGTAGAAATCAAAAAATAATTCTACACCAAGTTATGAATGCACTTCTAACTCGGTGTGGAATTATTTTAGATATTCTCTGATTTTTTTTTTATAGATTCTGTAGCTATGAAGAAGATCGAGCAGTTCTATCTTTAGGTCAACAGGGTAAAACCACAGCTTAGTTTCTAATGGAAATCCTGCCATCTGCTGGACACATTGCAGCACATCTCTCGTCCTGACATTTCAAAGTAACCCCTGGATACAGTGTAGTATAGTGTAGTAAAACAAAGCCCAGACTGCAGTACCAAGTTAGATCCAAAGTTTTAATGGCTTCAGAAACAAACAAATTCTATTGTATAACTCCTGAAAATATCCAGAAATACACACGTAGAACAGGATCATTTTAGGCACAAAGTGGGAAAGTTTAGTACGTTTCTCTCAGTACATGTGATTTCATTCCATCACCCAGCCCTTGTCTTTACAGTCCCCTAATACTTCCTCCCTATCAAGTAGCCTGAAAGTATTTTGTTATAAAAAGCAGCAGTTTTTAGTTTTACTTTCACCTTCTCATTAGACTAAGCTAATAAAGATTTAACTAGAGGGAAGCATTAGAAAGTCTTTCAGAAAACGGCCGGGAGGGTGAACACCTATTATTCTGTTTCTCTCTCACTTTGCTCATTTACGAAAACATCCTGAAGTCAGATCTTAGGGACGGACCCGTCACTGCACGAGTCCCTTGGCAGGACTGAAGTGGCCCAGGTTTTCGCAGGACTTGACCCAGCGCTGGACGTTAGCTGGAGCCGAAGGGGCTGAGCCGCTGCTCAGCATGCAGCAGTAGCAGGCTATGTCGGCCAGGGAGAATTCTGGACCCACCACCCACGGGTTGCGTCCCAGGGCCGAGTTAAGAGCCCGCAGGACGGCGGCGTGCTCCTTGGCGCTGCCTTCAGCTAGCTGGAAGAAAGCAACATCTACCCATCGATCCACCAGGGTTGCTAGTGCAGGATCATTGGGGTAAGGAGCCAGCAGCTTGAAGAGGAAGCGGGCCACGTTCGCCTCACCCTCAATGGGACACATGTTGCGGATGCTGAACTTCATCTGCAGTTTGGGGACTGAGAAGAGAAAAGGAGAAGCAGGTGATGAGACAATAATTATGAAAAGTTGGGCTAATAATAGGTCCTGTAGACCAGTTGAGAACCATCTAGGTGCCATAGAGAAGGTCTCAGCATCATGGTTTACTAGAACAGTGGTCGCCAACCACTGGGTCAGGGACTAGTACTGGTCCATGGGTAGGAAGATTTTATAGGTAGGAAAATATTTCAGTAGATGTCATTTTATTAAGGGGTATTTATCTGCCACAACTTAACAACCGGTCACCTAAAAAAGTACCAGACATTTAACCGGTCCATGCCGCAAAAAGGTTGGAGAATACTGCACTAGAATGCTCCAACTATCTGGAACCAACCCAGGCCACTTGTCCAATTTTTGGACTAATTTTGGCCTGAAAATCAAAAAGTTTGCCCATGGGCGTCTCACCATCTTTCCAGATAAGTGTGAAGCCCAGCTGGAACAGGTGACGGGCGTAGCTGTCAGCATGCCGAGGACCCAGACAGGACAGAAGCTGCGGTGACACGCCGGCTACTGAGGAGTGGACATGGACAGAGGAGAGAACCCTGTAGCGCTGGGAGAGTAGGCTGTGGAGCACCAGCAGTGTCAGAGGGGGCTGTGCTGGGTTGGCATTTATGACGATATCACGGAGGGCACCCTGGTCCTACGGTGGACAAGAAAGAGGAGGTGAGTCTCACAACACAGACTGAAGAAGTATAAATAACATTCAGATTTAATGATAAGATGTCTACTATTCAATCTACCATCTGTCCACACCCTCAGTTTCGCTTCAAGACAAATTCCTTCATGAGCAGACAGTACCAGTTAGTACACTATACAAAACTTGTAACAACAAGCAGATGGAAAAATATGATTAGAGCAGAAACTGTAAAAGAGGACAGTTTCTGGCATCAGTAAAAGACTCCACTGTCTGCTCAGGGTTCTTACTTTGCCCAGTAGTGTGTCCAGGTCTGTGGTGCCTTGGAAGGTGGTGGTGCTGATGGACTGGGTGCACAAACTGCTGCTGACTGTCAGATCCAGATCTGCGTCCGGGGTGGTCACCGTCTTGGACAGGCCCTCCACCGCCGCCTTCAGCTCGTACAGTTTTCGCATAATCTCATCCTGCCGGGACTCCAAGGCTTTGACTGCTGGATCTACCTCACCATTCTGTGGAGACAAAAGAGTAGAGTTGGTAGCATTGACAGTGACACAATTTCAAAAGGAAAAAAAATAGGAAATTTATCTTAGTTGAGTTATAAATAATACATCTTCGTGCATATAGATTTTATAACTCCAAAATTCAATGTATTAATCAATGGGGAAATTCAATGTACAGTATCTCAAGGACTGGTTAGAGCACAGCCCCACCCAAGGACACATTGTTTTTAAAACCTGAGCAGTCACTACTTCACAGCTTACAGTTTTTTTTTTTCTTTTTTAACTTTTAAAATTTGTTAAACCCCACACATCTCAGCTTTTATTTTGCAATTAGTCCAATTTTTTTGTGAAAGCTAACAACATTTGCAATAAATAGTTGACATCCATCCAATAACTGCTGCAACCTACAATTATTAAGTTATAATCTTATGTTTACTCTTTTGAAGAACTGATGTCATTTGGTCGTAAAAATAGTATGTTAAACAGCTAAGGGGAAATATTAAGGTCGAATTGGGTCAATGACACTTGATTAGTCTGATTATTATTTTTTTAATTCAATAAACCAGATCAGTAGGGACGATTATACTCGTTTACGTTAGTGGCTGTGACGCCAACAATAATGCACTTTATTATTCATTAATTTCCCGCATATTTCTCAGGGTGCACCGGTTCGTTAATGTGTAAATGGCCCGTTAACATTGATACAACTTATGCTCGAGCTGAGACTAGTTATTATATACAATTTATAGACAATCCCCACTGAAAAAGTCTGTATTCAGAAGAAATTACGAGTGTTGCGTTCACGGTCATTGTTGATTTAATTGTTGCATCAGTTTTCCCAATGTTAGCCACTAGCTTAGCTACGGAGCTGCTCTTGTTAACAAACAGGGAGAGGCTAACGTGAGCGAAAAAGCGAAAGCAAAACGGAATAAATATTTACAGCAAAGAAGCAGGGGGGAGGGGAAAATAGAATTTTTCTCGAAGGAAATTATTTAACAGTTACCTGAAGCGCGTGCTCGGGGCAGCAGCCGTTCCC
Source organism: Paraplagusia blochii (assembly GCA_016785265.1). Lineage (NCBI taxonomy): Eukaryota > Metazoa > Chordata > Actinopteri > Pleuronectiformes > Cynoglossidae > Paraplagusia > Paraplagusia blochii. Next base: position 122,248 of record JAFBJS010002552.1, on the reverse strand, counting down.
TTGCTGCGCGTGGATATTTGGTAACTTGTACATGCAGGTGGGTAAATCTATCTGAATGTCACCACCACAGACGGGCTTTACCTGGTACATAGGCATGGCTGATAGGCTGGGTCTGATCACGGTCACAGATAAACCGTTCAAACACTGTCTCACACGCCACACACACGTCTTCAGTGGTGGAGGCGTTGACAGCAGCAGGCACCGACCGAACCGGCCTGACCGGAAAGGGGCTCTTGTGACGTCACTTCCGATAGACGTACCACTATTTAGAGTCTCTTTTAAGGATGATAAAATCTTATGTTGGCGATTATTAAAGTAAAAAAATATACTATGTACATGGAAATAAAAAGAAACATTTCATTTAAACTGTAAGGTAAGTAATTCCCGAACTCTGTACTTCTTCCTCGATATTTTCTTCTTTGACCAAAACCTTTCGCCCATTATTAGTGAAAATAATTTTCTATGTATTGACACATTTTTGAATTAGCTTGAAAGCTCGAAATTAGCTTGAAAGGAACGTCTGAATTAACTTAAAACGTGTTATTTTGTTCTGAGTCTAAAATATATATAAATCGATTATCGTAATTCTCTATTGTCTCCCTATTTAGTTTATTAAATATATTAATATCCGAACCAAGAAATGATCAAATTATCAAAGTACGGTAGCGCTGTGCTGGTATTCGTAGATCTGCTTTTCTGACATTGTTAAATGCAGATAAGAAGGCAGTATAATAGCAGGCTGTAGCCTGTAGAGGGCAGCGCTGATATAGTTTTTGCGCGGGCTGAAGGAGTGAGCGTATGTACAAGTGTTTACATGGATTTTTCAAGATTATTATTTAAATATGCGTTTGTATCGAAGATTTCTGACAGAATATTGATTTAAATTGACCAGTATATGTTTGCGAATTTAATTATTTCGTGTGACGTTGTCTTTAAAAAGCTCTGCATATGATATAAGCTACAATTTAAAGGGATAGGGTCAGTGTGACTATTTTTGTGAAAAATCACACTTTCCATTGCCGAGTTGTAAAAGTGAAAAAATGTCAAGATATTTTCAGGTATATAATTAATCGTTTGTATTAGAAATAATATTTTTTTCCTTTGCTCTCTAACATGAGTGCATAAGGTTTTTCTAATCATCCATTATCATTCCGATGCAATGGTGTGATAGTTACTGGAAATTGGCCTCTATATACTGTGAGGATATTACACAAATAATCAAACATTTGCAGCTAGAATAGTCGCTACTCGCTACGGTACTGGAGTATGAGTAAAGTGTTTGCCCCTCAACTTAATATTATTGGAGTTGTGACACACATTTCATCGTATTTGCAGTGGAGATTTCATTAATTTATAACTTAGATACTTTGCTCCCTATTCTTTGTAAAATTATTCCTGGAGAAAAATATCCCATACAAACATCTACACTACCTGCTCCGCTAGAATAGCCTGCACATTTGTTATTCAATCTCAAGTGATCTTTTCCCTTAATCACCCCTGACAACACAATCATTTAACCAAAAGCACTTTAAAGAACCTGCAACTCTGGCTGTCTCACACCGTCATCTGCCTCCCTGTAGCTTTTCTTTGTAGTCACCGTCTTCATTGATAGATTAGTCTTCCGAGGATTGTTTGACACCATCAACCATTTGACCCCAGCGTAGATGTTTAATGAAAATGCATCCTGTCAGCTGACGTCCCAACAGCTTGTTAGCCCTGAATAATTCACTGTTTAAGTCTGGTTAGTATAAAGAGCCAAGGAAGATTAGGGTTATTGGGCCAACAGGGCAGCTGTGCTGAGGTAACGGTCAGATCTGATGGCAGATCCATATACCTGAGCTAGAAACTGAGACTACAGGGGGAGCTGAAACCTGACAGTTCACAGTTGTTCTTTAAATCATGTAGGAACAAGGGAGTCTGTCAGGCTGTAGGGAGGACAGGAGAAGGGTTGAAGGTGACACGGGCCTTGTCAGGACCATCTTCAGTCTTACTGGGCCAGTGATATAGGTAAACAGTGTGTTAAATGATAGATGGCAAATGATACTTTGCTTGGAGTACCTTAAACACAGCTTATAAATTATATGTTGTGCACATGTGGCTTCATTGTAATTACTGTCCTGAACCAAATCGTGTTGAGGTGTGTTGGTGAAAGAGCTAGACTGGAGAAACAGTGGAAACATTTCTGTTCTGTATGGTAGTGTTGCCCAACATTTTTTGTGCCACGGACCGGTCATTAAGTTGTGGCAGATAAATACCCCTTGATAAAATGAAATCTCCAGTGTTCTGAAATATTTTCCTACCTATATCTATAATCTTCCTACCCGAAATAACTGTACATGCACACAACAAGTGCACACAGCCTATAACTTTCTGCTGCCAGACCGGTATAAAAAGTTAGAATCTTGTATCAATGACTCTGCGTCATTTTGAGTTTATTGTTGTTGTCTTCACTGAGAAAATATTTCCTAATCAAATATAGTTGCATTATTGACGATGGAATCCTAGCCATTCTATTGGTCAGTTCTTTTGGTACCGATACTGGTCCCCAGGCCAGTGGTTGGGGACCACGGCTGTATGTAATCTATGTGAGAATGTACCAATAATTTCCCATCGCCTGGGTGGCTGTGGTGTCCCAGTGGTAAAGGAAGCAGACTTGGGTCTGCAAAGCTTCAGGTTTGAATCCACCAACTGCCAGGTTGCCATTGAGGTGCTCTGACCATAGCTCCTTCCCTGATCTTCATAACTTCCAGTGGGCTCACCACCCACAGGAAAGGTGCAGTAAGATTGCTGTGGCAGTCGAATGAATGAATTCTCATTAGCCATGTGATGACCATTTCATAATAATTTTATTTTTTTATTTTATTGAACTATCACCCACCTAAAACAAATCTACAAACCTTTTGCAAAAGGGATGTTACGGGGCGTACGTGATCTAACTCCTTCCAGTCGGCATGTCTCCATGATCCAGCAATACAACACTGGGTTTTTCCTAGATGACACTGACCCTCCTGTGTGACAGTGCCTTCTCATTTGGAAAAGTCTGCAAAGTATCTGTCTGCCTCTGCACAGCTCCACGACAGTTATTACTTAGTCTGGGGCTGAGTAAGCGCGTGTAACAGCTGCCCAGGCCCTTAATCAGGGTGTGTTTTTTTTTAGTTCAAGAAGCAAACTTGCATTAGCCAGGTTAATAGAGTCGGTGCACTCTACAACTAAGAGGCTATCGTGTGATAGAGATGCAGTGGACGGATCCAAACAAACAAGATGGAAGCTGTTTTTCTAGAATCATTCATCCACGAATGTTGTGTTTGTTTCAGGAAAGGCCACTGATATGTTGTGGCCTTATCATTCATTAATGAAGGGAAGCTCCACGCAGACATCATAAGTAGAGACTCAGGACTACTGCATGTGGGAGAACAAGTAACAGTGCTGTCATCCCCTGCATTATGGATTGAGTTCCTGCACAGAGCTCACAAAGCCCATTCAGTCATCCTAACACGGCAGTTAAATCTTTCACGATGTTTCTCCCTGTTCAGACTATCAGGTAGCGAACCTCTCCGATGCTCCCAGGCTCCAAAACACTGAGGAAGAGTCCCATTATGAAGTGGCCACAGGAAACTCTTAATGGTCAGCAAATAACCAGGCGGTAAAGCCACGGTCTCTTCTTCAGCTCCCAGCCGTCGGCTTGTTATCAAGTAAAGATGGGACACACATTAAAGTTTCACACACAGCTAATCAGTAAGCTGAGCCTGACACTCCTTTATTGATATGAGTTTTTAGTGACATTGAAGCAAAGACATCAATTATTCACATGCCAGGCAGGAAAACAGATTATAGGCTTCCCCAAAGGGCAGGTGTGCATCCTAAAGGTGTTTGCATTGTATTGACAGTCAAATAAGGTGTTTGAATATTGTGGTGCTGTATAATAGGAAGGTTTTAAGGTTGTCATCCAATGCCACCTGACGAGCTTTGAAAATTATTTGAAACACAGGCAAAGTTAGAGCGTAAAGGTAAAAGTGACGTCTCTCAAAAAACAGAGTAACTGGTGACAGGTTGTGGTTTTGAGATAAGATTATAAAGAAGAACAGTCCTAGAACTAGAAAAGATAGATTTTAGATCAGCAGTCATTGCTAAAATTCACAAATCAACGTTTATTTTTAAATATTGATTTTAGGGAAGGTTAAAGGCAAGATCTCAACATCTGAGCATTAACCCTGTGGCCATAAACTGGAGTGAGGACTTAGTCTCTAAATCCTAGGGACCAACTCCCCTTAGACCCCCTAGTCTATGTTCTCGACTTCGCCTTTGTATTTACATTGCAAAGACTTTAAAGAACCTTTTTGTAGATAACACACCTTGATAAATTGAGGTTTCTTCCTTTTTATCCCTGTCTGGGTTTTTTTTGGAAGTCGGTGTTAGGGTCTACAAGGGCAGAGGTCATTTTCCTGGTTGTTTAACTGCATCTTGTTTATTATACTTAATTGTTGGGGATAACTGTTGTTATGTTTTTTGGCACTATAAACAAAGAAAGTTGAAGTTGTAATTGGTCAAATATCAGCTTCATCTCCACATCTGTATGTGGTCCATGGCCTTAGACGATTTATAGACTCCTGGTTGGTGTTAAATTTAATGTCTGTGATGCTATGGGGAAATCAGGAGAAAGTAGATGTGGGCAGGGTGTCCAGGTCCAGTATAAAAGGAAGGAAAGAAAGTCAAACTCTTTGTACATCAAAAGTTCAACTTGTATTTAACCCATCACCACAGTGAACAGTGGGCAGCAGTGAGTGGGGACTGGGGGACAGTGGAACTTAGTGATTACTCCTCAGTTGGTGGATTCAAACCTGGAGCCTTCCAGACCCCAGTCTGGTTGCTAAACTACTTCAATACCGCTGCCATAAAAGAACCAGGGATGTTGAGGGGTTATATTAAAACTTAGATCATACTGTCATAACGTTGCTTCGTTTTTCTCCCAACTATATGGATTTCCAGCAGAGCAATGTCTGGAATTCATTTACACACTGGCTGCCGTCAACAGCTGTGTCCTACTGAAATAGTCCGCAGCATCATCAGGAAAAGATGGGCAGATCTTCCTGACCTGTCACATGTCACGTATCTGATGAACCAGAGGGAAACACCGAACACATACAGCCTGGGCCCATCTCTGTCTCGCTTCATCCCCCTGCCCTTGAGTCACATTATCTTGGACTGCTGTCCCACAGCACTTTATCTGACCGTTAGGGACGACCTGTTGTCTCACGTTTCCTTCCTCTGTACCACTTGCTGATCCCAAACCCTCAAGGGTCACGACTTTATTATTTGGCCGCTGTCTTGTGTTACCAAGTGGCGTTCCCAATCTTGTCCCACTTTCTGGTGTGAAGCCCACCCCGCAATTTGTCCCATAGTATGTTGAGCCTGTAGCTCAAACCAAGAAGCTGAAGCAATTCTGATGCTCAGATGATGTCTAGTTTATGGACTGTGTATAAGAAGTGGATGTGGATTCTTGATTATTGCTGCAATAACAAGATAATGCTCGAAATAGTAAGAAATAGAAGATGTGTGTTACATTTGTCGTCCAGGTCATTGGACTGGCTATAAGAGAGGAAAGTGTTAGAGACGTTTTGTTTTTTTTAAAGGAAATAATGTCAGTTTTGCACACTATGATGAAGTTCAAGGTTAAATATTCATGTGCATCCATCTAATGCAGGGGTCTCAAACTTAAATAAGTTGAGGGCCACCACAAACTATCATTCCCGCACTAGCTGTCAGTGTTCAGTACAAAAAAATAAAATAAAAAATAGTTTTCCCATAGATTCTGTGTAATACCTCACTGAACCAGTAGGGGACTGTGTATCAGGGTTTTGAGAACTATAGGATTTAGCATAAAATGTGAACAAATAACAAATCTATAAAATATAATTATGAATTCAACTTTGACTTTAGGGTGGGGGCTGCAAAATATCATTCCACGGGCCACAAATGGCCCACGGGCCGCGCGTTTGAGACCCCTGATCTAAGGCATGGGCAAAACAAGGCCTGGGAACTGTATGCAATCTATATTCCGGCCGACCAAACTTCTTCAAATAATATATTTTGTTTGTACCTTTGCCTTTTACCTGCAATTCCTACATTTTCCTAAGGGCCATAAAGAAGGCGACAGTAAAGCATTTTAGCCTTTATTCATGACTTTTAGATGTAATTCGTTCAGGTGGAACATTGCATAGCAAAAATAATAATAATAATGATAAATCTTCTGTCAATGTGATGCATACTGTAAACACCTTCCCTCACATCACTGACCTGTCAAATCTTTCCTTCTTTTCTTCTCTGTGGCCGTTGAAATCCTCAAATTTTCCTTAGCGGTAGTTCTGCACCCAACCAAGGGATATAGCCCTCAATTTCTTCTCCCAAAATCTGAAAACATCATTATACTTCACACGTAAGCTGTATAAGTCAGTGATCTCACCACCGTTTAAAACCAACATTTTTGAGGGTAGAATCTGTACTTTCTGCCGGCGAGACGTTCTAAAGTTAGCGCTGTCCAGGACGCTGATCAGTGATTCAGAACTGACCGGTGCTTGGATGTAAGATGTGACTGCACGTCCCAAAGGTGTGATCACTGTTTTGTGCTGATGCCAGGGTTTGGACCACATATGTAAAAGGCAGGTGTGAGAGCCGTAATAACCTGTTGTATAGAGCCATAATTAAAATGACAGCAAGGAAGAGGTTCCGGAATAAACTGTTACTCCATCGGGTGTGTGTGAACAGTGAAGTGATGGTTAAATGAAGTCCAGTGAATCCTGTAAGTGCTGTCCTCCTGCAGACTGTAGCAGAAGAAGACGTGATCTGAATTGTTCACTTTGCTGAGACCTGGTCGATGTCTGACTCCTCTTATTTATTTTTTCTATTTTCTGATGTGAATGCATTTATTTGCATTGGATTTTGATGGTGTATTGAATTCTTGAAATCGATCAGGTCAAAATGTTTGATGTGTGTGTGTGTGTGTGTGTGTGTTTGTTCAGATGGGTTTACAAAGCTGAGGTCTGGTGTCACCCGAGCCGACTGAGATGACACTGAAGTGGTCATCAAGGTCATTCACTGTGATTTCTCCCTGTGTTTGCTTCTTGGTGTGTTTACCTACTGTAAATACACTGTTTTTACACAGTATGTTAACTCTATCATCAACAATAATTTAAAATAGAAGACCTTTCCCAAACACAACAGTAAACAAATAATGCAATGAGTCAGGAAACTTGGATTTTATTCTTTTATTTTCTCAGTAATTTGGTAAATGGAACAATTGTTGGGGTGAGGAAGAAGATCTGCATAAACATCAGAAAGTAACAAAGCCTAGATTGATGTCAGCGCAAATGACCGGAGCGAGCGGAAATAATTTAATTAAACTGGTCCATGATTTAGCTGCAATAGGAGGGGAAAAAAAAGTTTTTTTTTTCAAAGAGCCCTTGAGAAGCAGACTGCATGGTGGGAGCAGAACTGGGGTCAGGTAAAGATGGTGGTAGAGATGACGTCCAGGTGTTTAGGAGGTGACCATGTGCTGGAACTCTGTGGAGAGGAGGAGAAAATGTTGCTTTACCAATGCAGCAACTGGAACAATAGTTTAGAACAACTCTCTTTAATTCAGTTTTATTCAAAGCTCCTCAGATTTTAGGATCTGCTCACCTTCTGCTCCAATTCGGCCATCGCTGTCGTCATCAGCGGCATTCAGGAAGCCCTTGGTCTCCTTGTCTGTCAGGACACGAGCACCAACAGAAAACCTCTGCAGGAAAAACCTGACCAACACATAGAACAAAATAACCACCTCTCCTTGAGTTGTAATATCGTCTAGTCTCTAAAAAATGACAGTAGTTTTCTTATGTCCCGGACGATAAGCGTGAAGGCGTCTCACTCACTTGAGTTCCTCCTCCTCGATGTAGCCACTGGCATCATTGTCCAGGATCCCAAAGACTTTCTTCACCTCCTGAGGGCTCTTCTGGTTGAGGCCGCATATCTTGAAAAACTTCTTGGGGCAGAAGGTGTCTGGAGCTGCAGTGGAGAGGGAGAAATTGAGTCCTTGAAGCACATTTTTATTCTGTTGGGTTTTGTTAAATGGGAAAACACAGCACTGATGCTGACGCAAAGTCACTGCAAGTGCAAAATCGGAGGTATTATTGTAAAGTAATTAGATCCTTGGGTAGAAAATAGAATATCTGTAAGGAAATGATCAAGAATATATACAGGTGTGAAATAACAACATTAATGAGACACTGGGTCACATTATTTCCCCTTTATATTAATGTCAAATTTCATGAGATCATTCTAGGTTGTCTGAAGATTCTTCCTACCTTGGCAGTCCTTGAGAGCAGCTTCGATGGCATCAGCGGAAAGGATACTTGTGAGAGACATTTTTATTTCTGTTGGAGAAACAGCCCAGGTGAATTACCTGATATATTTCCTCAGCTATCTTTAAAACATCTCTTCAAGTTTCATCAAATCCATCCAGGACTAATTTAGTAAAAAAAAAAACTCCCCGAATATGAACCAGTTGTTATGCATCTGCAGGATGATGTCGTTCATAAAAGTCAGATCGTTTTCTTTGTCCTTCAAGTTAAACGTTTGCCAAAAAAAGACGAACAAAGTTGTGCGTAAATGGAGAGTTTTTCTCTTTTACGCACGGATTTTATTCATCTATCACTCCATAAAGAAGGAAACCAGCGCATCTTTAAGAGAGCGGGACAGTACAACACCCATCCCACACTTTCAGTCACAGCTAAAACAAGTATTTTATTTAATAAATACATCCCGCGGCGCAGCCGACTTACCGTGTTGAGGGGGATCTCGTCCGGTCGGTGATCCAGCAGAGGAGGTAAGGCTATGTGGTGACTCCTGTCCGTTCGGGCGGATTTATATATAGGTCTGATTGCAGTGACAATGGGGTTTGCTTGAGTTACCTGTCTGTGGATCAAATTCTAACAGCCCGCCCCTGATCCAATTTCTCTGCTAACTAATTAACCTTTACTATTTATAACGCCCCGGGCCAGAGAGACACCGTGGAGTGGACATCTGTAACGCCCCCCCCGAAAAAAAACAAATTATTTTAAGGCAAGAAAAAAAAAAAACACCGTATTTCCAACTCACTCTCTCCCTCTCTGGTGTCATCCCTGCATTTCTCCTGCCCTCTCTTTACGGATTATACGGTAGCACAGATGCCAGGATGCTGTAATGTGACTGGGAACTGGGATGTCCTGTCCTCACTTTCTGCTGTATCTGCACCCTTCCCTGCTAATATCCACTTTCAGTCCCTGAAAAGATCGTCATTGCTGTTTGATAATTCTTCTCATCAGATAATTTCACATGAGATGAAGATGCAGGTTTAGGCAAAAGGAGGGCAAGGAAATAATACAGAAAAGGAATGAGAAGATATCTGACATGGTTGAGACTTGTTGATGATCTATGAAGATGGAACAAAACTGAAGGTTGTGGAAGATATGAGATATAACTAGGCGACTGTACTTACTTTAAGTTCCCGTGGGTTCACCACCTACAGGAAGGTACAATTTGGTGCAATGTGATTTGGGTGGCAGCTGTGGAGACTGCAGCCCCCATGACCCAGTAATGGATAAGCAGATGAAAATGGACGGACTTACTTTAAGCAAATTTGGATGAGAAGCCGGGGATCTTCAGTTGCCTACTTTAAATTGCGTTTGAGACGTTGAAACAAATTTTTTAAATAGTTACTACAGTCATGAGATCCAAACCCTAGACTTCTTCTGAGAGTCTAATGGATGTTTCCTTCCTCAAATGAGGAATCTCATGACATTTCTGGACCAATATCTATGGCCAAAATAAGCTCAACACAAACAGTTTGACTGTGTAATTGCTTATAATGATGAAAGCACCCAAAGAACACCAGTCCTACATTTAGTCATGAATATAATTTTTTGAGGAACCTTATTGAATTCTGGTTGGGGAAACATTTTAATGCAGAGAACATTAAAATATAGGAGATTCTCAAGGAAAAACCATGCTTATTCTTCCCAGGAGACAATCTTTCTCTTTTATGGTGGTTGCCAGAGCGGATTACTTAGAATACTTCAGAATTATCAGGAAGTCACTCCAGGAAAAGTGCATCAATGAAGAATGAGCAGGGATACCCAGGACGGCTGGTCTCTGGTCTTAATTTACCAAGATCTGGTTCAGGTGACCACCCGACACTGCACAGCTGTTAAACATTCACACGACCGGGTGTCAGGGAGGCTGATGATGGATCACTTTGTCATTGTCTCACACTGATGAAGGTGAGAATAAGGGGAAAACCTCTCTGGACTGCTTTGTCAACTGTGCTGATGAAGAGAGAATCAAGGTCATGGTAGAATGATGGTGATTTAGTAGTGAGGACGACCAGTGATCCTGGAAAATCACCTGTTCCATTCAGACATGTGTATCACACACAGGTTTCACTGCAGCGGAGCAACACAAAAATCAGGACTGCAGGAATATTCATGTCTGTGTCCCAAAGAGTTTCCTAACGCAGTGTTCATTCATCCACTGGCAAAAATGATGACTGCAGCTTGTCTTTTCCAGGGACATCGGTGGCTCCCGGGGAGTGCGACACAAACAACTTTAAGGATGATTAAGCACATTCCCAGGAGAGCCTTCACTGCAGTGGAGCACTGTGGGGAAACTGATACCTCGCTTCAATATGTAAGGTTAGTTAAGGGTTTGTAATTGCAGCAGTGTTGAGAGGAGACACAGAGGCGGAGCAGGGACCTGTGGTTCTCAAACGGGGGCATGTGTACCCCTGTTGGTACTTAAAGGCACTATTTTGGGAGATTTTGAAGCGATTGTTGTGGTATGGTGCAATTAAAGGTTACCACTAGGGATGGTCGATATTAACTTTTGGAAGGACTGTCCAGAAACATAATTTCCAAATCCCACATCAGCCCATACCAATATATGCAGTCATTTGCCTGTCTCAGAATCTTATGTGTGATTCCAGTAAATTGGCAAAAAATCTTGGTGGGTTGTGTTATCAGATTTTATTTTTTGGAGAAAATTAAAACCAAATATTAAAAAATTGCTAATATAGGACCAATAACATTGGTCAAAAGATCAAAAGTCAAAGTTAACTTTATTGTCATATATACTATATATCCAGGACATATGGCACAATGAAATTGCAGTCCTCTATGACCCACGGTGCAAAAGCAATACAAAATACATTACAATACAAAATACAATACAATACGGTAGGTATTTACAAGAGGTGAGTCAAGTCAAGTGAGTTAGTACTTGATTAACAATGTCATACTTTGTAATACTATGCAGGTGAATCAGTGTAAATACAGTGTACATTATAATAGTGCAACAAGTACTTGAAACAAGGTGATATAGTGTTAAGTGTAATACAGTGTAATACTGCGATGAATACATGAGATAAAGTGATACAGTGTAAGATACTGTGTAAAATACAGTAAATAGTATGATAGTGCAATGGGTACTTGAAACAGAGTAATATGATGTAAAGTACAACATAGAGTATAATAGTGCAAAGAATAATCAAAGTGATACAGTGTAAAATACTGTGTAAAATACAGTAAACTTATATAATAATATATCCCTCAATATCATACATTCTTCTCACAAAAAAATAAAATTTAAGAGGGAATAAGATATATTCCATATAAAAAGAATACAAAATATTTAGCAAAACGTTCTCATTTTATAATTATTAATTTTTGAGTGGAAGACGTCACAAAGCTGTGTTATACATTTGTTAAACCCAAACGTTACGTTGGTTACAGGATCCTTTAGCTACATAGAATGTACCAGAACAAGTAGGTGAACCATTAAAAACTACTGATTTTCTTAATACTGAGTAAATTTAAATTGTTCAACTTTAATTTGGGCTTCAATAAACTGAATAGGAACACCATAAAGAACAGGTTCCACCGAGATTTGAACTCGGATCGCTGGATTCAGAGTCCAGAGTGCTAACCATTACACCATGGAACCGTTGAAGCATCCAGCGCCATTTTGTGTCCTTGACGGTACAGTAAAAAAACAAACCTTTTAAAATACCTTCACACGCTGAAAAATATCCTCAACAACGTTAAACGCGTGTAGGAAAAACATACCACAATAATAATTAATAATTAAATTAGTGGTTACTCCTAACCTAGCGTGTCTACCGGGAAGTGTTTGTTTGGCCCCTCAACAAGTGACGCCTGATAGTTTAGTAGTGAGTGAGGTTTATGGCGTAGGTGGAGCAGGTGAAGAGAAACTCTATCGTCTGCTTCAGATTGTGTTCGGATCGAGAGCAGCGGTGCGAGGCTCCCCGCAGTCCTGTATGATGTCATGGGCCATGTTGATACCGGCCGGACTATACAGTTACTGGTCAATTATTTATTCATTTACATCTGCTAATGTCCTGTACCAGGAAGAGGACCTCAGCCTTTCACCCTAACTTTTGGCTGTTTGTAGGATTACCTATCGATAGTTATCAGTAGTTTTGACCAGGACATACCTGTTCGCTTTAACTGTATATTTTTTAGTTTGAAGGATTTTTTTTCTGGCCGTCGTTCTCAGAGATTGAGACTTTTTTCACCTACACAGACCGCTTATTTAAATGTATACGTGTCTTATATGTTGTAATATATATATATATATTTACATGAGACACTCATGTTGATATCCACATCTTTTATCGTAATGTAAAGTGACGTTTTGCTTCTACTATACTGTCCTGCACTTGCAAAAGCGATTCTCGCGTTGTACTTGTATCTCCACGTTTAATAAAGCAGCCCCATCTAGCGTCTGTAGTGTAGAACTGCATATCCCAGTAGATTTCAGAGAGGAGGACAGCGGTTTATTTATTTATTTATTTATTTACAATTTTAATCATTAAACATTTCACGGCTAACTCGCTAAACGTTATCGAGCGACTTGGTGTGTTTGGTGAGTATATATTGCATATTTTGTCAACTAAATCTTTTTAAATTTACGTCTGTTACCTTCGGCGGCGGCCATATTGGATCCTAGTGTTTACATGGCGTCCATTATAGTTAAATAAACCGTCCTAAACAACCGTCGTGTGGGGAGGAAGACGTAAGTACATGTCCAGTAACCATTGGGTGTTGCTAAGTCTCTTAAAGTATTATTTTAGTTAAGTGTTTGATTTATGCGGAGATATAACCATGAGAAGTGTTCTCCATGGAATTCCATACAAAGTCATTGTTAAGATTAAGTGGTTGGAAAGAGACACAAAAACAACTTCCACAAATAAATGCCCAAGAAGACCGTACCAAAAGAATATTTATTCTTTCTTAACTGTTTGTTTTTCCTGGAAAGTGCATCATAGATTTTACAGTAAGCAAAATTCATATTTAAGACATGAACACGACCGAGCAACATTGATCATTTTGTGGACAGTGTGTTGTGGAGGAGGAAACGTATCTTGTAAGCAAATGTATAAAAATTATTTATATTCAGATGAAAGGAGGGGGAGGTCGATGTGGGCATGTTTGTTCCACCAGAGCAGGTCTTGTTGGTCATCCGCCTCTTCAAGGCTTAACCATGGCAGCGAACTCTGCAGAGATACAGATGACAGCGTTAAAGACGCGTGAAACATACAGGACAGAAATACTGGCAAAATCCTCTAGAGGTCGCACCAGCGGCGCCGATCTTGCCGTCGCCGTCAGTGTCACCGGCCTGCATGAAACTTTTTGTCTCGGCGTCGGTGAGTGCGCGGGCGTCCTTTTTGAAGACCTGCAGGAACAGCCTGTAGACGCAAGAGAGCGCTGGTTAGTCACACGGCTCCCAGCGACTCTTTAGGTCTTCCCCTGACCATCAATGACAGCAACAACCAAGCACGGACAGAACAGTTTTTTCTAACCTATTTTTCTCTAGAATATTACCATTACATTTTAAAAGTCTGAACATGGTTGACAAGACTTTGTCAACAAGAGACAAGACTGATTTTTGATTTCTAATTTGTCTCTTGCAGGAGGAAAATGCATTGTTCTTTTTTTTATTCCAGTTTGTTTTTGCAGGTGTCTTACTTCAGCTCCTCCTCCTCAATGAAACCACTCTTGTCCTGGTCAATGATATCGAAGGCGTCCTTCAGCTCTGCATCGCTTTTGCCCATCAGACCACAGGAATTGAAGAACTTTTTGTGGGAGAAGGAGTCAGCACCTTAAAGAAAAACACAGCAGTGTGATTACAAGTAAAATAAAATAATTCTGCTGCTCAAGGTTTGCTGTGGCCGTGAGTATGATGAACTAACCTTTGCACTCTTCCAGGGCTGCAGCCACTTTGCCACTATCCAGAATCTTGTCCCAAGACATTTTGATCTACAAATTTAAAGGATTTGAATACTTAATATCTTGCTGTGTTCTACATCTTGCTTCTTTGGTGTAATAGAATAAAAAGTTATTAACTTAGATTCAAATCACATATTCTAAATTTTAAGATCAGGTGCTCAATTGACAAAAAATGTAGTTTGTGCATTAAAATCTAAAATTGTAGTGGTTTAAGATTGATTGTTCCTGATCTTCTCTTTTCAGAATGGTTGGTTATTTCCATTTCCTTAAAACCAGAGCTAGCAACTACCACATGTTCCTGCATCACAGCAATGCAAATGCACTTCCATCGGCATGAACCCCCGGCGCTTCTTTTTTTCTGTATTTTCTCATGCAAACTCACCTCTAGAGTTGTTGCTCTGTAGGGTACAGAAGACACAGACAAAGGTTCAGTCGACTGCAGTGATCTTCACTGTGCTCCTGGTGACCTTTTATAGTTTCACTCCATCGAAATCTGAGGCATAAGATAACTGACACCACCAAGGAGATGAAGCCGGGGAGGAGGAGGGGGTGACGAAAATTTCTCCAGCAGAGAGCGGTCTATTTTGAGTTTCACAAATGAAGACGCTTAAAAGGTGCGTTTGAAGAAGTCTTCGGTATACCCCTGTGCTAAGAATAGGCCTGGACACTGCTGAGGAGGACAGATTGGAAATACTGCTGGAAACACGCTGCCTTTTTTAAAGAAGGTGGACACTGGTGTGCGCGACTTACTACTGCATGTTGTGAGTGGACAGAATTGATTTGTTTCATCACTTTTTCCTCTCAGAGCGTTAAATGTGAATAAAAAGTAAAAGTAATTATGTTTTTCGCTCAAGTTGTGAAGTGAAAATACTTATTCAATCCATCATCCTTTGTATTGTTGTATGATTATATTGTAAATTGTATAATTTTCTGATATATGGTCAAATTATCAATATTAAGGTTTAAGGTTTTTCTAAGAAATATTTTCCTGATTAGTGTTTATCAAATCCTACAATTTTGTCATTTTTTTATCCATTGACTATTGTTTTATTTAATTAATTTATTAAGAAACCTTTTTTTTTTCAAAAAAAGTTATGATTTTTTGTACTTTATATCTCTAATTCTCTCCCTTTTTTAAATTATGCCAAGGATCATCTTGTTTAGTGTCTTATTTTTGTAGCAGTTTTTCAGGGCTATTTGTGATCCTTAGAGCCCTGGCCAGTAGATGGCAGCATATATTGGCAATTATTGCATTTGTAGGATTCATAAGTTGTGTTGTCTGTGGATGAAATATCCCATTGAGACACTGTTTTTGAAAGATTTAAAGGGTCAACTTTTGGTCGATGTTTTAGAAATGTTTTTCCTGTGTTTCCCCAACAATTAGTTTGGTTGTTTTTTTTTTGTTGTGAAAAGATACAAAACATTAAATAATTGGTTAAAATTTTTGCGTCTTAGCAGCTGATGAAACCTGTGTGGAGGTCCTGCTGATGCAGCGGTGGCTGTTAATAGCCCTCCTGTTGCCACAGCAGATCAACTAATTGACTGCCCTGCAGTTGGTGTAAAGGAAAAGACCTTGGAGCAGCGCGCCTAATTATACTTTATGTGACAGCTATCCATTGCCGCCCTCCCAGTGTCCAGGAAGGCCCTGGGCCGTTCCTGCTGTGTCTTGTGGCCTATGTCCAGCCACACTGTCCTTCCCATTAGCTAATTATCAAAACAAGTGCTCTGTCCCTCATCACCTCTGGAGTATCAGGAAAGCCCTAGCGCCACCTCTTAATCGACCCCTTGTGTTGACATGCAAAAGTCAAGGGATACCAAAAAAAAAGACTTGACCTGAGCAGGTTGACTTTACACCATAAGAGTATTTATTCCTGGTTTTTCACTCTTCCTCACAAGTGCAGATGGTGTTATACATTTTGCACAAGTCATTTTTCAATCATATCACACATCTGGACAATAAGTGACAGTAAAAATTGTGTTCAATGTTGAGAAATAGTCCGCAGGCAACTCATAAATAAGATATAAAAAATATTCTTTCAGCTGATGAGTAATGAATCTTGAAAGGAGTTCGCAGTTCCCAGAAAAGAGGTTGATCTCGGTCAATGGAAATTTATGCCTTAACAAGGGCGGCAAACTCTGTAAAGTAGAATAAAAACCGCTATTAGAGAGGAGCAAAAATGGCTTGAGGTTCCGATGTTGTATCACAGTGCAGTGGTCTAAATCAGGTGCGTCCAAACCCTGGTCCTTGGGCCAGTCAAGACCCATTTAGATGTTTTAATGGGGTCCTAAACTGATTTTTTATAAGTATCATCATGGTTTTCTATCAAAAGCTATTTTTAATTTCGTTAGTTTAATTACAGTGAAATTTTTAAAGCAATTTAATTATCTCAATTAATACAGTGTACTGTGTTCTGGCCTGTTGTAATGATTATAATTGAGGTTTAACTTGCTTACATTAAATATAGTCAATATTTAAAGCGATTAATTTGATAAAATCTAGTGTAGCCTGAGGAATGTTGAGTTGCCCTGATATATTTCTGCATTATCATATAAGACCCCTATGAAATATGTTTGGACACCCCTGGTCTAGTCGTATTAGCCCCACTGCTGCAGAACAGGCTAGGTGTTTAAGCTAATAAGCCAATTTATTTATGAAAGTAATTGAGGATAATGTGTGAGAATAATCCTGTTTTTCTCTGCCAGGTCATGCTGGTTAACCATGTTTTTTTAAGAACTCACCATCAACTCCGATCTTGCCATCACCATCACTGTCACCAGCAGCAAGGAAGGCCTTGGTCTCCTTGTCGGTGAGAGCTCTGGCACCAGCAGAGAAGTTCTGCAGGAACAGCCTGTTCGACAAAAGAGAGCAGTTAAAGGTAAATGAAGTTTGTATGGAGTTCAATTCTCTAGATTATTAAGGTTTTCTATCTAAACTCTGTGTTTGAGAAGCTCATCTACCCTTGGATGGTCACACCTCATTGACCTCCTGCAACCCCTTATAGCTGATGCTAATTTTAGCTCACCCAGTCAGGATTCTAACCCTCAGCCTTATTTTAAAAAAAGGCATAAAGTTGCACATGCCACAGTATCTGAGGCATATTTAAGGCTGCTGATGCCTGAGGATTTAATTTCTAAATGCTGTAAGTGTGAAGTTTAGGAATGTCTCACTTCAGCTCCTCCTCCTCAATGAAGCCACTGTTGTCCTGGTCAATGGTAGCGAAGGCCTTCTTCACGTCGGCATCGGACTTGCCAGCCAGACCGCATGCCTTGAAGAACTTCTTGTAGTCGAAGCTGTCAGCAGCTGGACACAAAAAAAGACACAAGTTGGCTCCATTAGCACCAGATTTTAATGGCACTCATTGAAATAAAAAAATATGGCAGCCAATGTTAGAAGGTTAGAAATCGGTAAATAAAACCATGACCATCCTTGCTCAAGCAGGTCTCCACTGAGGAAGTCAGTTGGTTTTATTACCGATTTCTAAACTCGTAAGGAAGCCAAGGAGATGGAGATGTTCAGTGGTTGGGATGGTGAGGCTCACCTGCGCAGCCATCCAGGGCAGACTTCACGTCAGCGTCACTGAGTCCAGCGAAGGCCATTTTTTCTTATCTGTAAGAAAAGATAAAGATTTACTCCACACATTATCAACAGAGAACATGTTTTGCATTGGCAACATCTTTGAAATTAAGCAGTGGAGAAAAAATGGTTTCCCTTTCACTACTGCTTGGTTCGAAGCCCCCAACTGTAGTTTTTAACTTTACTTTTACTTTTTAATCATTACCAAGGAGATGGAGATGTTCAGTGGTTGGGATGGTGAGGCTCACCTGCGCAGCCATCCAGGGCAGACTTCACGTCAGCGTCACTGAGTCCAGCGAAGGCCATTTTTTCTTATCTGGAAAAAAAGAAAAAGATTTACTCCACACATTATCAACAGAGAACATGTTTTGCATTGGCAACATCTTTGAAATTAAGCAGTGGAGAAAAAATGGTTTCCCTTTCACTACTGCTTGGTTCAAAGGCCCCAACTGTAGTTTTTAACTTTACTTTTACTTTTTAATCATTACGGAATCAAAGAACCTTCAAACTTTGATCAAAAGTATCAAACAAAAATAATGTCATTCAGTCGTAAAAACAACAAGTATACAGGAGTATACTATACTACAGCCAGTATACTGGAGAGTTATCGATCTGTCAGTGCGCAGGTCTGACTCGGTTCGTCCGGTATCGTTCTGCTCAGTTAACGAAGAACGATATTTCCATGAGCAAAACCAAAAATCTCAGTGCAGCGCCACCTGGCAAAACGCAATCATATCAATTTATCCGGTTTCAAAGTAATATCATAAATTGCGCGTTTATCATCCATGGAGGTCGATGCGCGGGTTCAGATCCCCCCGAGTGGTCCGATCAGAGAAGTGAGGCTATGTCTTAGTCCAGTCGGCATCCCCTGTTCCCTTCTCCTCGGTGCCAGAACATCCCAGCTTCCACACTCACCTTTGCTCTGCGTTGAGGCGAGTGAAAAACAAGGAGGACTGGAGTGGAGTGTCGAACCCCCGGTCCTGCTCTCCCTTATATATGCGGGAGCAACACCATTTACAGCGTTTTGCGTCTAAGTATCAGGTACCAAGATGCATGGGTTTCGAAAAAATGTGTCTAGTAGTCCGGACCTATTTTTAGGCCAACAAATGAGGATGCTGCCATGTGTGCAGTGGAGGCCTATAGCTAGACGTGTGGAAACCCGATCAGAGCCGCTTCACGGGACATGTTGCACTTTGGAGATTTATCGCCCGCACACATTTATTTAATGATGGCGATTTGACTGTCGCTGTGTTGCAGATATAACCGCGACGCCATGAAGCGTCATCGTCCTGACGACCGTGCGGCAGGAGCTGTTGAATCTGAATAACATCTCATTACATCTTCACAGAAATGATCATTACAGCAAGTTAAAATAGTTTTCAATCCCAGTGAAGGTGAAGTGTGTGTTTTTTTTTTGCGACGATTAAATCATAGGGTGGAATTGGACGTTCGTTTTAAATGTCACAGTGTCAGTTTTTTTTGGTGTTGCAACACGGTCTCAGGTGATAGAAATGTGCCTGTTAGTTCATCGTTAAGCCCCATATACTGTATATAATATTTCCATATGGAACACGACAGGGATAAAGGTGAGACAAACTCATCGACACCCCGGGGCCCAGCGCCCCCTACCCTTAATAGGAGATGCGCCAATCATTCACACTATTTTTGTGTCCGCGAACCCATGAACAAATGAGTAACATGTTGGCAGATCTTTACTTATCCTGACTCACTTTTCATCAGCAGATTGGAGTGAGATCTCAAATCTTTCCAGACTTTTATTCTTGACCAGTCACTGCTGGACACTTAACACTCTCATCAGTTTACTCCAACTGAGGAGAACGACCATATTCCAATTACTGTCCGGTATTTCTGCAGGAATTCGACCTTCGTCCAGCAGAAGGCAGTAAAAGTCGCGATGCAGGGAAACCATGCGGGAAAATTTGAGTCCATTCCAAGGCTGCTCGATGCTTGGACATATAGTATCTGATATTTCCTTTCATTTGCAATGAGTTTTTTCCTAAAATCCTCAGCAACAATATAACTGACTATTAGGTATTTAATTTTTTTAAACGCGTAACCATCAACAATCAATGTGGCAGTGCCTTAACCTGACAGTCATGTAGATGAATATAAATAATAATAATAAATATCTTATTTTCAGAACTTGCATAAAACCTGCTCAATGGCTGTAATTTGACTAGACGGGGAACATTTTTAATGCATAAAAGTTTATTTTATTACAGGGATAAAGTCCCTGTGAAGAGAAGATTATTATGATTACCCTGAAATTTGTTTTTACCACTTTTTTTTTACCACTTTTATAATATCTTTGATACCATAAAGTTCTTCAAAGAATTTAAATAAAGACAGGAGTCATGGTGGCAGTCAACAAATACATTAATTGTCCCAGATACATTATTATTCAACATAAACACAGTGAAAGTCCTTTTTTTTAGCTGCCTATTTGACAAATATTTAATATCTTCTGCACCACATCAACACAAAAACATCACATGGAATGTCAGGATTCATTTTCAGCTTCTTTTATTGTCTGGAACAGCAGCTGGATCATCTCCGTCAGGTTCTCTTCATGACAGAAGATCACAGAACTCTGCATGAAATGGAAAAAATGTTTACTGATTAACAAGTGTATGGGCTTTTATGTTGTCCAGTATATAAGGAAAATGTCATAAAGTCTAAATGTGCATTTGATTGAGTCTATCTTCAGCACCAGATAGTGGACAGTTCCTATGTACATCACTGTTTATCAGTTTATCTTGTCTGCCTTTTTCAGATGTTTTCTTCAGATGGACCTACTGTACCTTCCATCCCAATCTTCCCATCATTGTCCTTGTCTCCTGCGGACATCAGAGTCTTGGTCTCAGCTGAAGACAGCTCACGAGCTCCGGGAGAGAAGTTCTGTAGAAACAGTCTGACGGAATGGACAAAAATGGATCAAGTAACTGTAAAAACCTCATCATTTTAAATACAGGCGGAAAGACAGACATATAGAAATAGATATAGACAGACAGATACATAGACAGACAGGTGGAGAGATAGACACACAGACAGAGAGAGACAAACAGACCGTTCGAGCCAAACACTTTCCTCCTCCACCACCACCATGCATATTCGCCCTCATTCACAGCCTTCATTCTTACTTGAGCTCCTCTTGCTCAATGTATCCACTCTTGTCCTGGTCCAGGACTGTAAATACTTTTTTCCTGTCCTCCTCAGAAGCGCCGATGAGTCCCACTTGTGCAAAGAAGGACCTAAAGTCAAAGCTGCCTGGAGCTTTAGTGGAAGAAGGAGACAGAAGAGTGAGAGGCTGAAGGGGTATGTTGTGTTACGCTCAGATGATTATTCATTCTACCTTTCAATGACATTTACCCATAAGACCCTGTAGCACATCACAGCCTCATACTATTACAGACGACGTCATTGTGTCATTGAAGAGGTAGAAGAACAGAGAAAAGGCCAGAGGCAGCATAGAAATAGACATGGTGAAAGCCATTGAGAAAAGTAAAACCTGGCACGCAACATATGAGGGAACACATTGCAAAATAAATCATAACACATTAAAAAAAAAGATTTAAGTCTGTATTACTTTAAAAATGTTAGTGTTAATAAAAACAGCATTAAAAGACATAACACATCAGCCAAAGATAATATGTATACTATTAGTAAACACTAATAACAGTAAAAACCAGTGACATATCCACTGCCCCTTGCACAAGATCTGCTGGTGGGGGTGGGGGTGGGGGGTTGTGGCGCAGTTGGTGGCCCAATGGTAAAGGAAACTGACCTGGGTTCGCAAAATAAAATAAAAATAAAAATAATCTGCATTTTCTAATGCAGAAATTCTCAACTGATGGGTTGTGACCCAAAAGTGGATCAAGTGGGCTGCAGACCTTTTCAGGGAAATAAAAAAATGTTAATTTTTAACAAGGGAGAACTATCCAGAACAAGTTACTGAATAAAATTTAAGAGTACAGATATTGAATGTAATAATAATAACTTTTATTGGGTCATGAAGGGGTGACAATTAAGAATCACTGCACCAAGGGACCCTGCCGCTTCCTACAGTATATCATACTTGCATTGAATATAACAGAAACAAGATACTTTGCACAAAACTACTTAAAAAATCATCTGTTAGTTGCTTGTCCAAAGTTGTCGCCAAGTACCTTTTGTTAAATCTCCTTCAGTAAAATCAAAGACATATTTGATAAGTTTGATATTGGAGAGTTTGTTATTGTTCTTTCTTAATTAGTGTTGATATTTTTGAATTAAAATAACACCAAGTTTATATGGTACCATGTGAAACACTGCCATAATGCTGTTTTTTTCTGACTAAAAGACTATGCTACACCTTCAGCCTCGTCATGCAAAGATAATTGCCTGAGATAAATAATTAAGAGCTAAGGGATGCAAAGGCCATGTGATTTGTTCTTGTCTATACGAACCCTTAACATAAACACTCTGGTATCTGCGTAGTAACTGCTCTCCTGCCACACGGCTGCCAGGTTACCTGCAGGTCCTTGGTCCCCACTGTGAACAACATCCCCAGTGGGCGTGGGATTGAATAAGACTGTATCTTTGTGACTGTGCGTGATGTGCTGGGGCGATGCAGATGTGAACGTACGACGGAGGATGTGTTCTTGCTTTAATGATGACATCCTTGCTAAGATGGGGTCCCCTGCGTCCTTGACGTGCGTGTGAACGCTGCTTCGACTCACCTTGACAAGCCTGGACTGCAGCCTTGATGTTCTCCTTGCTCAGCATCCCTGTTAGAGCCATGGTCCTCTGTGGCTGATTGAGGGAGAAAAGACAGAGAGAGAGAGAGAGAAAGAAATGGAAAATATAAAGGGAGATATTTTTCTAATTCTAATATAAACACAAAGTCTAATTTCTATATAATAATTATTATTAATCTTAATTTTATGGTCATCTATCTCACATCTGTTGAGAATAAAAAGTACATTCACAAGCGGTGCACTTTATAAAAAAAAAGCCAAAAGAGAAGGAGTGGAAATTGCAGTAAAAAACTACTTTTTTTTCTCTCACAGTAAATAATAATTGATCATGTCAAAATGAACTATTTCCACATACAAAAGTGTCTCACATTCAAAGTCTAATGCATCTTAAATGATAAACCTAATTTTGTCACAAAAAAAATGTATTTGGTCTAATGCATCTTAAATGATAGACCTAATTTTCCCACAAAAAAGTGTATTCTATACGCACCTTTCTTTGTGTTTTCACTCTCCGAGCCTCTGACGTGCAGATCCGAGCCTTTCTTCGCTCTGCGCCACTGAGCCACCAACACTCTTCTGACACTTCGTGATACGGAGCGCAAAAAGACAACCTGACGTTTCTGTCCTCAAACCCAGGAGGGTTTACTCCACACTACCGAGATCACCCCCACCTCCTCCACCTCCTCCTCCTCTTCCTCCTCCTGCCTCATCAGTTAATCAGAGCAGATCATTTTCTCACTCTTTGTTATGCAAAATATATAAAGAGGAAAATTGATTGAAAAAAGCACAATATGTGTGACAATTTCTAGTATGAAACTAGAAACCTGGAAATTCATGTTGTTTATGTATGATTTTCAATTTAAAGCTTCTCCTCTGCAGAATAGCTGTATCATTTTTGGAGGAGAGGATGATATACTGTATATTATTAAAGATATAAAAGTTGTTGATGTTGTGTAGTTTGACTCAAATGGTATAATTAAAATAGTGACCTAAAGGGTTTATTAACCGTTGGTAGATAAAGAAAACACCCTACTATTGGGTGGACAAAAAATGGAAAAATAGGGAGGGAAGTGTCCCCTATGTGTATATATTTATCTATTTAAGGATTTTTTCACATTCTGCAGCTACAATCAATACAAAAAACACTAAATACACCACTGGATGATGTCACTTTAACTATACTTAATGTCACATTTTAGGAAATTCTTCTCCTTTTGGCCTATCCCTTATTTGCCATTGCCATAGTAAAATGTTCTCCATCTGCCCCTGCCCTCAGCATCTACCTCCATGTCCTCCCTCACTGCATCCATCAATATCCTCTTTGTCTCCTACCTGGTAGCTGCACCTCTAGGATCATTCTTCTACCAATGTATCCACTGTCCCTCCTCTGAACATGTCCAAACCATCTCAATCTGTCTTCTCTAGCTTTTTCTCCAAACCTTCCTGTCTGTGTTGTCCCTCTAATCACCTCATCCCTGATCCTGTCCATCATTGTCTCTTACACTCCTCCACCTCCAGCTCTGTCTCTTGTCTTCTTACTATTGCTAGTGTCTCTCATCCATCCATCATGGCTGGTCTCACAGCTGTCATGTAAACCTTTCCCTTCCATGGCACTATTCCGTCACAGATTACACTCTGTTTATTGAACTCTGGTTACTAAATTAGTGCTGAGTGCTTTACCTGGTTGGTGTGAATTAGTTAATTACGTTTTGTGTGGGATTTACTGGCAAGATCGTGAAACCGGGTGACGATTGGCTCCGTGTGTGTATGCTGAGGAAATACTCCTCGTGATCGGTCCAAACAGACGTCAATCACGATTAGTGACACGCCCCATTCTGTGACGTACGCTCGAACAGGAACATGGCGCTTCCGAGGAGGGTTGTTTTATAAGATTTCTTATGCTTATTTCAATTGAACATTGTTTCTTTTTATAACAGTAAAAATAGTATTATAAAAGATGACGGGACACGAAAGGTGAACCGCCGTTTTTCCTTCATGGACCGATGAAAAGGACATTTGTCAGCGGGGTTCGCTGTCGTCCGCTGGAATTGTTAGCATTACCATGCTATCTCAGGGTAGCTGGCTCACAGCTAGTCTCCAAACAGAACATAAATGACGTTATCGAGGTTTAACCATGACGACTAACTCGGTGAAATCAATGGTTAAAACTCTCCATTTGCGTTAAAACGGACACTTTTGGTTAGGACGAACGGCAGGGAACACCTAACCTTCGGTCAAGCTAAGCTATAGAGGATGAAGAGCCGCCATGGAGGTGTTTTGTCGCTGGCTGCCGGGGTTTTTCTACTGGCGTGGTGGACGTGTGAAGGTGCCCCTCTTCATCATCCTCACAGAGCAGGTGAGGCCACTGAGCAACAGTTCAGGAGATGCTGAGATGTTATATATGTTTCACTGATGAATCGTCACTGCTGACACTGAGACAACAACCTGCTTTATTTTCCTGTCAATCACTGCCTTCCCTGTGCAGGTGTTTTCAATGTTGTTTGTTCACGTAATCACAGTATTTTGTCTGAATAAGGAGATTTTATATTATTTTATATTACAAAGAAGAGAAATTAAGGTCAGAAGGTATGTGTGTGAATGAAAGGGAGAATATAGGTAGAAGACAAGAGGCAGAGCTGGAGGAGTCAAAGATGCTGATGTTCTCTTTAGGAGAAACAAGGATGGACAGGATCAGGAATGAGGTGATTAGTGGGACAACACAGACAGAAAGGTTTGGAGAAAAAGCCGGAGAAGACAGATTGAGATGGTTTGGACATGTTCTGAGGAGGGACAGTGTAGACATTGGTAGAAGAATGATCCTAGAGATGGAGCTACCAGGTAGGAGACAAAGAGGAGATTGATGGATGCAGTGAGGGAGGACATGGAGGTAGTTGGAGTCAGAGTAGAAGATACAGAGGACAGGGGGAGATGGAAAATGTTAAGACTTTGCTATGACAACCCCTGGGGAAAAAGGTTGTAAGGAAAAGAAGATTTAAAATGTCATTTTAATATTTGCTTTGACTTTGACCAAAGGTGTCACCTGATGCTACAGTCACCTAGTACTGTTCATTAATAACTATCAACCTGTTATGGTTTAATAGGGATTGAAGTATAACAGAGTAACAAGTAACATTTTCCAGGGGGCAGTTAAATGAACATGAGTTAATAAGTTACATCCTGTACTGCAGGTACACAGGTGGATGAACCTGTCGGTGGGATTGGTTCACTCTGACACATATTCAAGCTTAGAGGACAATAGAACAGGATGTTGACTCACCTGCAGTAACAACTGAAATGTATTTTTAAGGCGAATACTCAGTCATGTCCATAATATTTACCCACGCTGTAGTTTTACCTTCTTCGAAGACTGGATTGGTCCCATAGTGATAATACAATTTGTTGCATATAAATTCTAATGCGATGATAAATTATTGTTGCATATAAGAGAATAATCTGAAAAATAACATACCATATAATTATGGAACTCCATTCTTACAATGGAAGAACAGTTGATTACCCTTTGGTGTGACTTGCTAAAGTGTGACACAAACACATTCCAATCTTATCTTAACCAGTTAATGAATAACAAAAGGGGATATTTGCCTATTCATAACTCCACGTACAAGAAGGTGATGTTGCAATTTAAGTCTAGTTTTTATGCTTTTATTACTTAGAATATTGTACTACTTCCTGCTTTTCTACTCCTCGTGATTCTTTTTTAATAGGCGCTGTAGTAAACCACCTTACCTCTTGTTGCAGATTGTAGAACTCATCGGGTGTTTACAATAATAACTAAACTTGTCACACTTTCTGGGTTAAAGGCTGGGTTGTTTATTGGTAAGTTTTAACCTGCAGTCTGAGTTGGGTTCAAGTCTAAGAATACATTGGTTTTATGTTGTCTCTCATCTGTGATTTGTGAAGTTTTGCGCTGAATGTCGTTTGTGACGCAACCCCCCATTTATCCGGGCTTTGGACCGACACAAAAATACACTGGATTGTGGGAGATTCTCTTCAGGGGTGACTAGGATGGACAGAATCAGGAATGAGGGGATAAGAGGGACAACACAGACAGGAAGGTTTGGAGAAAAAGCTAGAGAAGACAGATTGAGATGGTTTGGACATGTTCAGAGGAGGGACAGTGGATACATT